>JAOTON010000131.1:0-287500 GCA_034440635.1 Lepas anatifera | reverse complement strand
CATTCACACCATTGGGACAGGCGTGGCACCTAGATTTTCTAGGACCAGAGGGCGGGGTGAAGCTGAGCAGACAAGTTTTTGTTTTAATGTGGGACCACTACCCCAAGCTACACGAACATTGAGTTTGAGACCGCGTATGATTCCATTGACTCGTCTTAATATGGTTTCATTGATGTACGGAAGGCGAATGTATACATAGTCAGAGTTTTTTGTGGTTTTGGGGTTTCGATTTGGGGAATATAGTCTCGACATAGGAAAAATACAGTTCTTGGACACACTAATTACTATACATACTTCCGGCCATTACACTACAGAATTATTCATCAAACCAATGACAGCACCCATCATTCTAAACTACCAATCAGCCCATCCTAAGAGTACCAAATCAGCAGTTCTGCGTGCTCAAATCAAACGCGCCATCAGAGTTTCCTCATCGAAACAAGCAACACAACGCAGTCTATCAAAAGTACTATCACTCTCTCTAGAAAATGACCACCCCAGAGACCTTGTCGATAGAGCGCAGCAAGTTAGTAATAATTATTGGTGCTTATCGACGCACCAACTGCCAGGGTCATATGGCGTCGCCAACTCTTTCCCTGTTGGAAGGGTTTCTCGGGAGCCAGCTTGCTCCTTGTTCAGGGAAGCCGCCGGGCCTTGAACCTGGGTCGGCTGCGTGGAAGCCAGCCACGCTGACCACTCCACTACCGCGGCCCCTGCGCAGCAAGTTAACCAATACCCTAGTTCGAAATCAAAACCCCAAAACCACCAAAAACAACTCTGACTTTGTATACATTCGCCTTCCGTACATCAATGAAACCATATTAAGACGAGTCAATGGGATCATACGCGGTGTCAAACTGAATGTTCGCGTAGCTTGGGGTAGTGGTCCCACATTAAAACAAAAACTTGTCCGCGCACCCTTTACCCCGCCCTCTTGTCCTGGTAAATCTAGGTGCCACGCCTGTCCCAATGGTGTGAATGGAAAATGTACTGCCAAAAATTTAGTTTATAAAATCGAATGCAAACTGTGCAAAAATTCCACCACCGAAGCTTTTTATATACGAGAAAGTGGTCGGCCAATACGACTGCGATTTGATGAACATTTATCTAACGCCAGACTCCGCAAGAAAGATATGCTATTAGGACAACACATTCGGGCCCATCCCATCAATTTATCGGACCATGAAATCAACAACACATTTTCTATTGAAATTCCTAGCGCTGACAGAGACAATGCAGAGCCCAAAATCGACGGATCGATAAAAATAGAGACCAAAAACCAAACCTTAACACTATGTCCAGCTCATGTCCCCTAACTTGAGGTATCTAGACGCCGTGTTTGTGTAGTGTTTCGCACATTATCTTATGTGATTACAACTGTGATTGATGATCGATGTTATAGTATGATGGGATTGTATTGACCTGATAACCTATAGTGAAGGAGACCTCATAGTCAGTCTGAACGAGTGCGGTGTGTTTTTTTCTGTAAAGACGTGGAATGGAATTTTGGAGAAAAAATATGCTACCAGACCTGTAGATGCTGGTGACATCGAAATATCGTCTCGATTTTTTTTGCCTTTTTGTATCTAAAATCAATTCTCAAATATATTGCCATGCTAACGATCAATATCTTTTATATCTTTCTCTCCATCCCGCTGCCACAAGCTATCCGTATAATTAAATTTTATTTTACAATTTACAATTATGATTTGACAGCACCTACAAGGTATCCATGTGAAGTGACCTAAAAATGTGTATCGACCAAGTTTGAACATCATCTTTTTCGTTTTTATTGTTACTCTTCTTCTCTAAGCATCCTTATCTCACCCGGGCCGGAGAGCATCTGCGCCGGTGTGGCTGCGCTGCCTCGCCCTGGGTGCTCCTTATTCTAATCCTCACACTCAACCTTCCTTATCCTACACCTTTTCCTTCCATAGCTTTCTGGTTATCATCCTCATAGCGACGACATTGGAAGAGCCAATGCGATTAAGTGGAAATGCTCGATAAATACAAATACAAATAAGTCAAAGCCAATACCGCTAAATTAAATGCTCTACCGCCATCCATTACTGAGGTATTCAGTTTCGACCATTTCCCAACGTATTTCCAATGGAGAGGTCATAGGTCGTACCTGACCTCAGGCCATCGATATGCAAAAGCCAGAGTGATATTTTGCAGCAGCCAGTACGCCTATTAGGTGATATGCATTTCCAATTCTAGGATTAGCCCTGTTTAACTTACACTTTGTCATTTTTTTACATGAAGTCACTTAACCTGCAATGGTGACCTGACCTGAACACAAAGTTCTGAGAAAATTAGTAAATATTATCCCAAAAGGTAGGTATACCTTATACATTTTCATGTCGTCTTCGAAAATCCGGAGGAGGCGATTGACCCGTTGATGGGCGTGGCAAAATGCCGTAGTCAACCTAAAACGTTTTTTTTAATCCTATGGCTATGGATGCAAAGGCGTAGCTGTAGAGCCAAAATTGTTGACCGAGATTCGCTGCTCTTTGGGAGGAATGGGAAGCAAAATATATTTTCCTTTCCCGTGCTTTGAGGGGGCGCTTTGGCTAGAATACCCCTCCCCGCCTGCGTCTGCCAATGCAAGTGCTCTCATTGCCATCTGGATCCACCTATGCGCTGAGCGCAGGCCGACTAAGCTTGAATGAAACAAAATCACCTCTCCAGCTTTATTAGAACGCGTCAGTGGCTGTAACATGGCCGACCCAGGCGTGCCCCGGCCGCACGACGCGTCCGACACCGACCTTGGCAGAAAGCCTCCACTTCCGATTAGCCTCCATTCATCTCAGCGACGCCGGCCGCGCGCCGCTTCTCTTTACGCGCAAATGTCGCGTGAAAAATGGCGGCTGGTCATGGCTGGCTGGCCATGTGGCGGGAATTGGGCTGTGGAGGAGGTCGGCCAGCGACGCAAAGGGCGGCGGTTGCTGATTAATCGCTGGTGACGGGACAGCTCGCCGCCTTTGAGTGCACGCGGCCATCACCAGCCAAGGTAACGCCGTCACTCCGGCAGGTTGGAGAAGCCCGGTGCTGAGCACCAGGGCCGCTGCAGCCTGTTCAAGTGAGGGAAGAGGAGCAGGAGTCGTCACCGCCGTCGGGGCCAGGTGTGATCCGGCCACTCAGCTTGTATCCAGTATTTCCTCTTACCTCAGCCAGACTGACGCCAAACCACCCAACAACTTTGAATAGGAACAGAACTGATTGGAAACCTGGAGACCAGAACCATAGTTTTAGTCTTCGGAGTGTATCTGTGGGAGAGGCAAAGCAATAACTCATCAGGATGGAGTTTTGAAGCTTTTACGCGGTCACCTCTACCACCTCTCTCACTCTACCTCTAACACCTCCCCTGTTCTACCTCTACCATCACCCTAAGTCTACCTCTACCACCTCTCCCACTCTACCTATACCACCTCCCCTGTTCTACCTCTACCATCACCCTAAGTCTACCTCTACCACCTCCCCTGTTATACCTCTACCATCACCCTAAGTCTACCCCTACCACCTCCCCCACTCTATATCTGTCACATCCCTGTTCTACCTCCACCATCACCCTAATTCTACCTCTACCACATCCCCCACTCTATATGTGTCACATCTCTGTTCTACCTCTACCATCACCCTAATTTTACCTATACCACCTCCCCTGTTCTACCTCTACCATCACCCTAAGTCTACCTCTACCACATCCCCCATTCTATATCTGTCACATCCCTGTTCTACCTCTACCATCACCCTAATTCTACCTCTACTATCACCCTAATTCTACCTCTACCACCTCCCCTGGTCTACCTCTACCATCACCCTAAGTCTACATCTACCACATCCCCCACTCTATATCTGTCACATCCCTGTTCTACCTCTACCATCACCCTAATTCTACCTCTACCTCCGTAATCGGCGGAGTGTAAACAGCCCTCCCAAATGGGGGGGCTGTGCACGGGGCTTAAGGCGGGGTCAGAGCTTCAACAAATGAAGGGGAGACTTCCA
The DNA here is from genome assembly GCA_034440635.1 of Lepas anatifera. Classification (NCBI taxonomy): domain Eukaryota; kingdom Metazoa; phylum Arthropoda; class Thecostraca; family Lepadidae; genus Lepas; species Lepas anatifera. The sequence goes on along the minus strand of JAOTON010000131.1, from coordinate 283,492 downwards.
AGAGGCATCTTTATGGTGCCCCTTGGATGTCACCGTGAGAAAATGGCATCTTCATGGTAAGCGATCGACCTCCTTGTCCCCCGACTCCTTTTTAGCTTGTAAGCAAGATTTTGGTGCTCCAACTCTCAACTTCAAACAGAATTAGTGAAGTTCAGTGTAAATGTTGGGGCTTGGATAGGGAAAAAGTATGTTGAGCCCATATTTTTCACCCCGTGGCGTTTTTGTTTTTGCTTTTCGTCTCCAATTCCGAAAATGCTATCGAAAAGGCATATTGTAGCGCAATTTTTCACTGTGTGACGTTTTTTTTTGCTTTTCCACTTTGGTTTGCCCCTCCCAAACCAACCGGCTAGATCCGCCACTGCCTGACACTGCCTTTTGGTGCTTGTTCTGCGAAGTACTCTAAACTCCAGCAGGGCTAAAAAAGTAGTTCGGTGGTCGCCGACCAAAAACAAATATCGACTGCTGGTTGTCCGAACAAATATTCCAGATAAGAATTGTTTACTGATTAACTGCACAGCCTGGAAAGTAAAACAAGCGCTGTAAAGCGCTTCTCTATTGCACATAAATCAAACATACGCCATACATTATACTTACAAAACAGACATATCATGCAGCTTGCAAGCTAAAAGTCTGCAAATATGTTCGACAAATTTGAATAATACGGAGCACACAAGCACTGGCTCATCACGTATTGTCCAACCAAGACGTAGTGCTGTTCCAAACTGGCTCTCTGGGAAGATCTTAAGCACTGCTTTCCCAGGATGCCTGCTTGTGGAATGTTTGTAGGTGCTCATTCAGCCACAATGCCCAGACTGACACTATTTTCTCACCCACTTTAAAAGGGCGCGAGCCGGAAAAATTAACCTCCGGTATGCGCTGCATCATTGCCCACCCGCTATGTCGAAAAGCACCGTCCTCAATAAACGCCCAGCGTCTCCAGCCGTCAATATTTCACATTTGAATTCTGAAGGAATCGCCCTGGCGGCAGGAGTTAGCACTTCACCCGGCTACGCCGCCGTCCGACAACCCGACAACCAACCAAGCTACTCAAACGCAGCATTTGACAATAACGAAACGGTTTTTTCTTCAACGTATGATACTTTGTAAGACTGACATCCCTGAAGATATAGAATAAATATTTCTAATGAAATAACATCAATAACAGCACTTCTGATCGTATTATAGCTCTCTTTCGATTTATTCCGTTGAGCAATGTTACGTTATTTGTGTACGATTTGGTTGTCGACTGCAGATCTCCGCCGATGACTCCTGGACAACCAGCGTAGCCATAAACTGTGTATGGCAGCGTACCACAGGCGGCAGAGCAGAATGGTGACGTATGTACCAGGTCTGAAGCATGGTGCTTTTGGTACCCAAAACAGAGGTACAATAAATCAATAAATGAAAGATGGGTGCAACAGACGAGATCAAAAGGCAAAGGCCGATGTTTTTGAACCAATCCGTTCTGACAGGTGCCATCTGAGTATTCATCTTCCAGCAGAGCTTGATTTGGTCGCCCCGACAAGTAACAAAAAGGTTTTGTGGGTCGCCGGTGAGGAGGGTAGGACGGAGCCTTTTTTAGCCCTGAACTCCAGTTTACTTCCAGGACAAGAACAGCAGAGCGTTATCCTTGCTGTTCTTGATAGCTGTTGTGTGAGGTATGTTCTATCACTCCATGCTATCACGTGTCAGGAGGATGCGTCCAGCATCTAACAATTATCAGCTCTATCCAGTTATGGTAGCTAACCTGGCACAGCAAACCCATCCTTATAATGACCCAGGTGCGGGTTCATGTTTCTAAACAAACTAGAAGCAAAGATATCCGCAAAGTTATATCTGAAATTGGTCTACAAGAGATAAACTCGAATGCAACTCTTACTCCTAGAAAATGTTTGATTCCCTGTTTTAAGTCGGCACCAGAATTTACGACATTTAACACAACAAACATGATTCTACCACCATCGGTGCAAAGTCAGGAACACGGGTTATATAAGAATTGAACCTTTTTGAAAAATTACGACAGTAATGTTTATTTGACCTGTTTATAGAATACAAAGTTATTTCATATTCTGCACATCAAACGCAAATTTATTTGGATACATTCTAGTGTGTTCAAAAGTGATGTATCCAAAATACCAGGGTTTACGGTAGGTAACGTAACCAGAGGCCATCGGGACAATATTTCAAAAAAGGTGAGCATAAGAAACGGACCTCAGAAACTAAGGCTATGGGTTCTTGCAGTTCTAGTATTGTATAAAATGTCCATGCGGCCTCAGTTCATGTGGTATCAGTAAAAAGCACAACCAGAGTTCGCGTCAAAGTGACGTCAAAAGTTTACCAGGTCATAACTCGGTAGCCATGCTAGTAATTAAGTCAACGTTCTCAGATCTCGTTTCTACGGACCATAAAAATCCGAGTATTTTGGTGCAAATCTAAGAGCTGAAGGTGGCTCGACTGATTTATTGTTGAACATGTTCGAATATCACCGTTCCCGAGATCGTAGGAAAGAGGGGCTGGTCAGAAATAATACCTCAGGCGGTCGTGGGTGCCAAAATATATCGGATATTACCGGATTAACTCTCACTCCGGTAAGGGGTGTATAAACAGCCCCCTCTCGACTTTTTCCGGCGGCACCAAATCACGGTGAAGTGAAGCGCTGCCCTAGGGGTAAGCACCCTTATTATGGAAGAAATCGCAACCGCTCCAAGATGGGACAATCCTGAATGATGAAACTTTGCAATGTCATAGTTCAATGTGTTGCCTAACACCTCTGCCAGGTTAAGAAAGTCTTAGCAATCACAGTCATCGCCAGGGAACAGTTTTTCGAACAGTCTGCATTCGTGCGTAAATAGGAACAGAATGCCTTATTACGTATGTACACCTTATCAAATCTGCGCGCAGCATTACACACACCTATTATTTACCCTATTTAAGAGATCTGATTATTACATCATCATATTGTATTGGATAGTGTTACTGCATTTTATTTGAATATTATATCTTAGAATATTATATCTTAGTTTTGTGTTATTGTATCTATATGTTTTATTCATTTTTTGTTATTTTTACATCCTAAGGCCTAGCGTGGAACGCCAAGAAATACCAGTAATAGAGAACAGGGTTCTATTACTCGCAGAAAGCAAAGACTGACAGATTTGAAACCTTCCAGGCATGTATAACCTTTCCCCTCATTAAAACATGTATTCATTTATTATTCATTTATCCCATTACATGAGCAACCGGCTCTGGGCGTTAAGTTACAGCTCAGGTCGACACGGCATAGGCGGATCCAGGATTGTTGATCGGGGAGGGCACCTTCCCGGGGGGCGCCATCCGGACCAGGGGGGCGCCACTTATGACCGGCAAAACCTATCAGGTGGGCGCCAAATCCTGTCGGTGGGCGCCGACATGGATTCTGGTTGGGGTTTGGGGGGGGGGGGGGGGGGGGGGGGCCCCATTAAAAAAAAAAAAGCATCAATACAGTAAAATAGGATGTCTAAATAGGATGCTGTTTTACATATCTAAACTACCTTAAAACAAGGATGTGTAATGTTAAAAGCGTCGGTATCTGGCCTTATACCTAAATACTCGTTAAAAGAGCGTGTAGCTGTATAGTAAGCCCAGACTTTACTGCTTCTACTCCGACGTACGGAACATGGAGCAGCTGCTGTTGTGCCGCCCTGGTTCAGTGTCGAGGATGAGGAACGTGAAGGGGAAGATGGGCAGGTGGGCAGAGTCAACTCTGTCATGTAAGAGTTTGTGGACGAGGCAAAGGTGACACTGGAGCCGCCTGCGTGCAAGGCCAGCTACTTTGAAGAGTTTTCGTAGCTCTGGATAAGGCAGTGGCGAAGATGGTCGAGTCGTGTGATTAAGAGCAGCTAACAACATCAACAATTTGTGTTGGGTCCTTTCGAGTCTTTCCAAGTGATTTTTGCGGCCCCTCCCCAAATAGTACATCCGTATTCCAAAAATGATTTAATTTTGTAGAAATAAGCTGCAAGTATAGACCCCGTATGCAGTCCTCCCTCTGCTCTTCCGGTCTGAGAGAGCGTGTTAAAACTCATCTCCGCCTTACTATTTGAATAACGTGCGTCTGTGTATTAGACCGTTTCATAATGCACGACTTGCCAAGATTTAAGTAGCTGAGCAGTTTGCCTGGTTCAGTTTTTCGTGCTGATTTCGAATCTGAAAACTGTTTTTGTCTACCATGTACCTAAGTATTAGACCATTTGACATTTATGCGCCGTATTTGGCGAATTTTCTCAATCTTTCAGTTTTTGACAAAGTTATCTAATTTTGATAGAATCAAATAACCTTAAATCGAGAGAAGGTCAAAACAAGGCTATTTGGGCAGCCATTTGATTGAAACAACAATCTTCATAAATAAGGAAACAGCCAGTGACGTCATTTCTTTACGTCATCGATACTTTTTTGCCTATATTTCTCTCAGTTTCTAAGTGGAAGCAGCAGAATGCAAGGTAAACTAATTCATGTTTCCTTGCTGCAGAGGCACCGCAAAAAGAACAGAAACCTTAAAATTTGCATCTTTTCTAAAGACAATCATGCTCGGCAGTCAGTTCAGTACCTATGTCGGGACCAATGGCGGATCTAGTGGGTAGGGGCAACAGGGCAATTTTCTCCCCAAACCAATCGATTTTCGCCGATTTTCTTTCAAAAATCTCTCACGATTTCAAGCCCCATTGCCCCACCCCCAGTTGAAAAGAAAGTATGTTGTCAAAGACACAGCTCTTACAGCAAAACGCTTCCATGGAGGTACTTCAGGTCATGCTGCACTTCTGGCAAACCTCATCCACGTAGGAGGGAAAATGTGCAGGAACTACCACTCTCAAAGGCGACTGTGTGGCGCCAGGGAAGGAGCGCAATTGCAGAGTCAGCGCAGCAGGCAAAGAAAGAGTTCCAGCAGAAAACCAAGGGACCTCTAACTGTTCACTTCGACAGTAAAATCATCGAGGAGATCACCAACAACCAGAAGTTAAAAACAAGATCGCCTTGCAATCTTGGTGACTTCATCAAACCCTTCGCTCGAGCAGATTCCTGGAGTTCCACTAATTGCGAACTCCTCAGGAATGAATCAGACGGAAGCAACCGTAGCTTTGCTTGAAGAGTGGGGTATCCAAGATGACATCGTAGCCATGTCCTGTGATACAACGAGCAGCAACACTGGTAGGCTTCATGGGGCCTGCTCTCTCATCGAACAGAATCTTGGCCGGGCCCTGCTGTGGCTTTGCTGTCGGCGGCATATATACGAGGTCCACATCAAGCGGATCTTCAGATGTGTAACAGATAGAACATGCGGACCGGAAGAGCCTTTGTTCAAAACGCTTCAGCAAAAGTGGTTGGAAGTGACGGCAGATGAAAACCTTGCAATGAACCTCAACAAGTTTGACTGGCCAGAAAGCACCAGCTTTATCCAGGAGCAGGCCCTGGAGACCAAATCCCAGGCAGAGAAGCTGCTTATGGCGGGAAATTTTCCACGAGCTGCTATCGGGAGCTTAATGAGCCACTCGTGATCTGGCTGGGGGAGAGGTGAAAAACTTTTTTTAAGTTTCGCTGGACAAGAGCCTGCCACAGAGCCAGGTGCATGATGGAAGCCATCTACGCCCTGAAAATGGAGCTTCTGAAAAATCAGCTGGAATTTCTGACAGAGGACGATCGTGAGCGAATTTCAGTCATGGCGGAATTTGTTGAACTATTCTATGGCATCTGGTTTCTGCATCGTGCTGTGGCAGCTACTGCTCCACATCAGGACCTGAACGCCTTTGAACAGATGCGAAAGTACAGAGCGGAGGGAGGGAAAGGACTCAAGTGGCAGACGCTTGCCTGGAATCACTGAGCAGACATCAGTGGTACCTTGACCCTTCTCTGGTCGTGTTTGCCCTGGTAGACAAGGGAACGTCCCACGAAGAGCGGCAGGCTCTGCCCTGACTGTAGCGGACGCTCCAAGGACGCAGAGATGGAAGCAAGAGAAGCCTAAAAACGGTGGAGTTGTCCACGCGAAAAGTCAGTCAACTGTCGAGCTCCTGCCCAGTCTAGTCCAGCTCGCTAGACCTAGGTTCTGGCTTCTCTTCTTCGAGGTTGGAAATGACTGAAGCTGACCTGTGCTGGCTTCGAGAGGACATAGAAGTGTGGCACCTCAGGGAAAGTTTCAAGACCCTCAACGCATTCGTAAATGGGCTGTCTGTCGTGAATGGCCCAGCGGAACGAGCCATCAAGCTCATTCAAGACTTCATCAGTGAGTCTCACGACGAAAAGCGGCGCCAGGAGGACATGTTGGCGATAAGCGCCACCAGAAAAGCGTGCAGCAACAGCTCATCAGAGAAGTAAGGTAACAAATGAGCCGGCACTAGTGATAGCATGCTGAAATAAACCAAACAACCATGGTTGATTGTGGTTCTGATCCAATGTGCTGAATTCACGGTCGAGCATGGGTGTCTAAATAAAATGGTGAGTTTCCGGTTGGAGTCGTCTTTATTCCATTCTCCCATTTTCAAGTGAAGACTGGCGAGAAAAGCGGGCAAATGGGCATCGAGAACGTAAAAATGACGTCGCCGGCTGTATGCTTGTTTCATAAATCCGTGATATGCAATTTGTGTCTGCCCAGATGGCGTTCTACTACCTTCTCTCGACCTTGATGTTATTTTCGTCAACAAAATTGGGAGTTCCTGTGTCAAAAACAAGAAAATTGCGAAAATTCACCAAATACGGCGCATAAATGCCAAATGGTCTAATACTTACGTACATGATAGACAAAAACGGTTTTCGGATTCTGAATCAGCACGAAAAACTGAACCAGGATAACTGCTCAGCTACTTAAAACCTGACAACTCATGCATTATGAAACGGTCTACTGTGTATCTGTCTGTCTGTCTGTCTGTCTATCGTCTTTTGTTTTTTAGTTGATTGGGATTGGCTGCAGGTCAAACTGAAGGCGATATTGAGACGAAACTTTTTTAATGTGTCGGAAAATGATGTGGGGAGTGCCTTTGAGGGGTCTCAAGTTCTGGTTGCAGATAGGTTGCACGTGGCACGTGCTCAAAGTTGAACTTTTCTCCCCATTGACTTAACATGGGAAACGGCGACGAAAAATACAAACACGGCAAAACGGGTGTCATTTTGTAAGCCGGGCCACAACGTCCCACTTTGGCCAATCTCGGAAAAGTGTAGCCGAAACGTGGCACCGGGTTCTGGCTACACAGTGGATGCAGATTAAAGTTTGCACGTGCTGCGTGTTCAGCAGGGGGTGCGTTCCCTGGAAAGGGGGTAATCGTCTAAAATCACGGTTTTTTCGACATTGCTCCGAAAGTAAGAGGGGTACGGACTCGAAACCGGCTCAGATCGATGCAGCACAAGGATCCACACGTTATGGTGTGCTTTTGGTAAGAAAACCTCAGTTGAAAAGAAAATTAATCAGGAAAAACACGAAAAAAATCGACAAAAAATCGAAATCAAAATAGGGTCTGTATCTCGGAAACTATTGATGCGCGATGTGGGGTATCTGCGAATCAAAGTTGCGTCCATGTACCGTCTACACGATGCAGGAAAGACCCAGGCTGCAGGTTGCACGTGCTGGTCACGAGCATGTGTCACACAGGTCACTGTCGATTTTTGAGTTTTGTGGTTTTTCGACTGTAACTTGGGAACGGTTAGCGATAAAGAGACGAAATAAAACGCACGGTGTGCTCCGAGCAAAGGTGCATCTTTTTTGTATTTACACCTAGCCACTAAACACAATATCTTAGAAAATTACTCCAAAAGATTAAAGTGCTCTAAAATCAAAACTCAAAGCGGTCACACAATTTGTTCAAATTTTCTATGTTACAATGTCTTTTAAACTCCGAAACATATATATTCGAAAAAGATGGAAAAATACCTTCAATAACCTGGTTTTATTTTTATAGTAATGTGTAAAAGAGTTAAACAATTGCAAAATGTCCCTTTGAAGCACGGAAAATCTGTCTTAACATTGTAAATATCTGTCGGAGAATAAAACTCGCATGTGCTCAGGGGTTCCTCCGCTTGAGAGATGCTCAAGGATTTGAAATAGCCACAATTGTGTTCTTGAAAATGTAAGTTTTCGGAATACGATGTTTTTGGCCGATGCCTAGGGGAGGGAAACGTTCCACGGCGAAGTCGCGGGGGTGTCCCGCGAGTTTCACTGGAGCCTGAGGAGGCGCGGCGCAGCCGCAGCCGACGAAGTCGTAGCGTTGCACCGCAGGTTAGGTGCGCCGCAGGCCGGCTAGCTGCATAGGGACAAGGTTAGGTAAGGTTCGGTTATGTCATGACAGTTTCGAACATCGCGGCGAAGCCGCGGGGTGTCCCGCGAGTGAAACTCGCGGACCGGAGCCAGAGGAGTCGCGGCGCAGCCAGGCCGACGAAGGCGTAGCGTTGCACGGCAGGTTAGGGAGACACCTAAACGCAGGTTAGGTGCGCCGCATGCCGGATCGCTGCATAGGGACTAGGTTAGGTAAGGTTTGGTTATATCATGACAGCTTCGAACAGGGAAAGGTCATTGAGGGACATTGGAGCGACGGGAAAGCCAACTTTTAAGGGGTTGGGGTAACGACGCACAAACTGTTGAAGTTTTATGCTGGATGGGCAAGGATAGACATGGGGTGGGGAAACCCTCCAAATCAAGATGGAGTTTGTGTTTGGGGATCGCGACGGATAAATATGGTTCGGCTTGGTTTCCTCACAACGGCTTTTTGCAACATGCATAGCGGGCTCAGCGAAGCGAACCAAGGCGCTAGTCCGCCTTACTATTTGAGTAACGTGCGTCTGTGTGTCTGTCTGTCGTCTTTTGTTTTTTAGTTGATTGGGATTGGCTGCAGGTCAAACTAAAGGCGATATTGAGACGAAACTTTTTTGTAATGTGTCAAGAAATTTTGTGGGGAGTGCCTTTGAGGGTCTCAAGTTCTGGTTGCAGATAGTTTGCACGTGGCACGTGCTCAAAGTTGAACTTTTCTCCCCATTGACTTAACATGGGAAACGGCGACGAAAAATACAAACACATCAAAACGGGCACCAATTTATAGGCCGGTCCAAAACGTCCCACTTTGGCCAATCTCGGAACCAGTGTACCCGAAACGTGGCACCGGGTTCTGGCTACACAGTGGATGCAGATTAAAGTTCGCACGTGCTGTGTGCTCAGCAAGGTGTGCGTTCTCCGGAATGGGGGTAGTCGTCTAAAATCGCGGTTTTTTGGACATTGCTCCGAAATTAGGAGCCGTATGGACTCGAAACTGGCGCAGATCGATGCAGCGCAGAGATTTGCACGTTTTTTACCCTTTTTGTATGAAAACCCCAGTTGAGAAAAAAATTATCATGAAAAACACGAAAAATTCGACAAAAAATCAAAATCAAAATTGGGTCTGTATCTCAGAAATTATTGATGCGCAATGTGGGGTATCTGCGAGTCAAAGTTGTGTCCATGTACCGTCTATCCGATGCAGGAAAGACCCAGGCCGTAGGTTGCACGTGCTGGTCACGAGGTGGTGTCAAACAGGTCACTGTCGATTTTTGGGTTTTGCGGTTTTTCGACTGTAACTTGGGAACGGTTAGTGATAAAGAGACGAAATAAAACGCACGGTGTGCTCCAAGCAAAGGCGCATCTTTTTCTATTTACACCTAGCCACTACACACAATATCTTGGAAAAGTACTCCAAAAGATTAAAGTGCTCTAAAATTACAATTCAAAGCTGTCACACAATTTGTTCAAATTTTCTATGTTATAATGTCTTTCAAACTCCGAAACATATATATTCGTAAACGATGAAAAAATACCTTCAATGATCTAGTTTTATTTTCTATGTAACCCTAATAGTTTCAGAGTAATAGGCACAAGTCTATAACAGTTACAAAATTTCCCTTTGAACCACGCAGAAAACGTCTTAACACTGTAAATGTCCGTTGGAAAATAAAATTCGCATGTGCTCAGGGAGTCCTCCTTTTGAAAGATGTGCAAGAATTTCAAATAGCCACAATTTTGTTATTGAAAATGCAAGTTTTCGGAATACGATGTTTTTGGCCGATGCCTAGGGAGGGAAACGATCTGCGGCGAAGCCTCGGGGGTGTCCGCTAGTGGAACTCGCGGACCGGAGACTAAGGAGGCGCGGCGCAGCCGCAGCCGACGAAGGCGTAGCGTTGCACCGCAGGTTAGGGAGGCACCTAACCGCAGGTTAGGTTCGCCGCAGGCCGGCTAGCTGCATAGGGACAAAGTTAGGTAATGTTCGGTTATGTCATGACAGCTTCGCACAGGGAAAGGTCATTGAGGGACCTTGGAGCGACGGGAAAGCCAACTTTTAAGGGGTTGGGGATAACGACGCACAAACTGCTGAAGTTTTTTGCTGGATGGGCAAGGGTAAATAAGAGGTAGGGAAACTCTCCAAATCAAGATAGTGTTTGTGTTTGGGGATTGCCACGGATAAATATGGTTCGGCTTGGTTTCCTCACAACAGCCTTTTGCAACAGGGGAAGTGGGCTCAGCGAAGCGAGCCAAGGCGCTAGTAACATTCTATTTGCTTTGCTAACGGGAAAGTCTATGTGATCGCAAAATGTCAGTTTTGTATCGAAGCAAACTCCAAGATCCCGTACTTTATTTACGTGCTCCAACGTTGCATTTTGAATCGTGTAGGGGGCCGGTACCGGATTTTTTCTGAGCATTATCCTGAAAGGCTTGCATTTAGATGAGCTGAGATTCAATTTCCAGTACTTCGACCAGTTGTCCAGGCGGTTCAGATCATCTTGACGTAAGGGCACGAACTTAGAGGGCATAGTCTGACATCATCAGCGAATAGAAACTAATTACTCTGAATTTTGTTCGAAAGATCGTTAACGAATAATACGAAAAGCAATGACTAGATTTGGCTTCCTTCTGATGTTCCTGAACGTACATCTGTCCAATCTGAACATGTTCCATTAATAATAACATGCTGCTTTCGATCAGTGAGGTAAGTTTTCAGAAAATAGGGGGGTTTCCAGAAATTTTATAAGACTTTTGAGGTTTGTACAACAGAAGTTTGTAATTTTCGCTTTCGAATGCAGAGGAGCAGCCTACATGAATTACGTCTGTTTGGGAGCCGGAAGATATTGACACCCACGCCGTCTTTAGAAGAGTGGCTAAATTCGAATCGCATGCCCGACGAGGGACAAGCCCGTGTTTATCTGACAGAACCGGTTGAACATGAGCGAGTAAGGCATCGTACACGCACCTCTCCAGCACCTTTCCAAACAGCGGGAGAAGTGACACACTACCGTAGTTCCCCGGTAATTTTTTAGACACCTTTTTAGACACCTCGAAAAGGTTCCTTGTTCTACTGATTTTTAAGCAAAATGGACAAGGGACGGACGAGTTCACTGCGACACTTATGAAGGACCCGTGCGCTGATGTTGTCTGGACCACAGGTCTTGTTAATTTGGAGGTCTTCTAGAATGGTCCGAACCTATGCTTCCGTAACTGTAAACTGGTTCAAATTTGGCAGTTCGTATGCTGGCGTTTCGGGATAAATTTCGACATCTGGAGGAGTGAATTTGTCTGCAAATGTCTGATTTAGAAGATTGTCTTGTTCCAGATTGTTGCTTACTTCACGGTTACGACCCATGAGCGATATTTATCCACTGCATTTGTCCCGAATGCATTTTAAGAACGGCCAAAATATTTTGGGGCTGCTTTTGAAGTTCCCGATTATTCCCTGGAGATAGCCAAAATACTTGGCAGTCGATATTTTTCAAACCGTTTTCTTTTCCGTTGAAAAATAGCTACGTTCTCACCTGTTTTGTTTCGTGCCGTTCGCCTGAATGCTCCGCCGTCAAACCGGGGAGGGCGCTTGCGGCGAAGACCAAGTGACTTGCGGCGAAGAATGGCGAAGAATCAATGGCACACAGTCAACAATGGCAACGTGACGAACATCGTAAAACATTTCAATGAATTGCAGGGTCGTCCTACACTTTCCATGAGATGAGCTGCAGCCTTTTCCTCAGTCAATCAAAATCAGCGCGTTTATAGTTTAGAGCCGTTGTGCGGTTGACTGCAGGGGTTTTACGTACCAAGACATCGAACATCGTGCACACTTCAGCATGATTTGAGGAAAAGATTCCCTTACGAACAAATGATTCAGCGTGAAGGGATTTTGAAAACACCAAGTAAAGATAGCTGCCCTCTCTGGTTGGTTCGGAAACGGTCTGAGATGGTCAAGCAACATCGCACTTTTCCGTTAAAAGTACTGTCCGTCGAGACAGCCTGTGAAAAATTGGTTCAATATCATTCGATTCAGAATCTCTCCTTCATTTAACCTCTGGCGTGTTAAAATCTCCAACGAAGAGTACAGGCCAATTAGGGAAGTGTGAGACAATGCTACACATCATATCGAGCGATCACAACAGCGCTTCAAAAAGTCACCTGGCGGACAATAGAAGACGCAAACAAATGACCTAGGTGTCGTACCCAAATCAACTACCAGCACTACCAGCGATATCCCGTCCATCGGACCTGTGTCATGTCATACTGTCTGCCTGGACTCCTCAAAGTGGTGGCCATCGCTTAGATGGGACACAGCTCAGGGGCACCAAAAATACCCCATTTTGGGAGGAGTACTCATCGGTGTCAGTGAGGCCTAAAACGCAGAGACCTAAAGCACCAGCTCGGCGGCCCCATATCAGCTCAGGAGCCCTTAGCCCAACTCAGGGAGGCCTAGATCAGCTCAGGGCTGGAAAATAAATAAAATTAGAACAGCTCAGGGGCCCCAGATTAGCTCAGGGTCCGTAGGCTAGCTAAAGGGGCCCAACGCAAGCTCAGGGTGCCCCAATAGGCCCAGGGAGTATTAGGCTAGCTCAGGGGTCCCACATACAAGCTCAGGGGCCGCCAGACCAGTTCCGAGAGGTTCCTCAGACAAGCTATTGGGTTCCGTTTAATTCATGTGTTTGATTTACAGTGAAAGCTGGATATCCGAGGGGCCCGCCGTAGAAAAGTGTTGGCATGAGGAGAGTCAGTGGCCTTCTTCCGACGCTTACGTTCGGCCCCGTCTTGGTGCACATTTATCATGCATAGCTGCGCGGGTCCCTGGCAGCTGATTCGGAAATCATTATATATGCATAGCCCTACTGGCATTTCTGGCCACGCCTATGGTTGAAAACGTGGCAGACATGGATAAATACAATAGTTTGCTTCAGAATATTTTTTAGAAAAATAAATCGTTTTCATCCAGAATGCTTGCAAATTTTACACGTGCGCAATTAGGAGCACTCAATTTGTGCGCAATTAGGGCCAATGCCCCAAGGACCCACAGTCTTGCTTTTTGTGTTTGTGGTCAATTCACCCGTGCATCATCGATGCATTCATAAGAAATCCAAAGACTTTCTTTCCCTGCGTTTTGTCGGCACAATTGCAAATACCTAAACAATATAAATGCTCAGTAAAACATTAAACTCTGGATATTGTAATTAACAAGAGGCTATTTATGGATTTATTTATTTTTCTGCTTCACGACACTCAACAATAGACATGTGACTATTCTTAGCCTGGCATCAATTGCTTCAAAACACAATCCGGGCACAAAAGACAAGAATAATAGACACTATGAAAGAAGAAAAGACACTTTGGTTCAATCATCGGCGCAAAAAAAGTCCCATACCACACATCTTGCAGTTCACATCCGGCGGAACCACCTCTTTAACCAGCGAGCGAGTGGATTTTGGAAGCCAGCCATCCGCAGTTCTGTGAGATTCGGCGGCAGAGCATTATACAACATGGGGCCCTGTATATGAACTGCCGCCAGCCAGCCAGTGGTGGATCCAGGGGGGGGTTGGCAAACGAGGCATTTGACCCACCCCCCAACGGAAAGGCCCGGGGCAAAACTATATTTTTGCCCCCAAAGCGATCGACCTCCCTCTTTCCCCGACTCCTTTTTAGTTTATAAGCAAGGTTTAGGTGCTTTAACTCTCTACGTCAAACAGAACCAGCTAAGTTCAATGGAAATATTGGGCCTTGGATAGGAAAAAAGTATCTTGAGCCCATGCCTTTCACCTCGTGACGTTTTATTTTTTTCCTTTTTGCCTCAAATACCCAAAATTCTACCGGCGTATCTGTAGCGAAAGTTTTCACTGCAGGAGGTTTTCTTTCGATTTTGGTTTGCCCCTCCGAAACCGACCGGCTAGATCCGCCACTGCGGCCAGCCTCTGTCCGTATCCTCGGCAGTTGAGATTGACGTGTTTATCGGGCATGGATGTCAGTGTCGGGTTGAAGGGATGTGGATAACGCTATCGGTTGTTTAATTGCGATGATGTTGTGGGCAAGCGTGAGAGTGTGCTATTTACCCATCTGTCTGGATCTGAGCCAGCCTGGACCTCCGATATATGGTCAAACTTTCGACAACCGGATATTACTTTTGCGCTGAAGTTAATTTTTTAAAAGTTTTCGATGGTTTTTGCCTGAACAGTTGCCGTACACTGAAATACAGTATCGAACGTGTGAGAGAACCAGGCTGTGAACAATGCTTGAGATGATGCGTTTGGGGAGGTGGTGGCTTATGTGAATTAATGTTATTAAAAGACCGAAACACTTTCGCATTGGTTTACATTTTGCGAGATGGTTTACGTGTGTATCCCACGAGAGATGATAATCGAATATGATACACAGGTTACGGACGGACTGAAATGGGCTGATAGTTTAGCACGAGATTGGATCTGCAAGGGCGGAAGGTCCTTGAGGCTTTGGCGATTGCCAATTACCATTAGTTGTGTTTTGGTGTCATTGGTCTTCATACCATTAGCACGGAACCAATCATCCAAGAAGTTAAGGGTACGCTCCATGCGGGCTTTAACCCTCGCCCCGGCGGGCCTCCGAACCACCGTGGCCTTGGTGAGGGGTGTTTGAAACCCCGTCGAACCTTGGCCCTATGCGGAATAGCGAAAAACGCGTAACCTGGAGGATAGCTTATACAAGTTCATGAAGAAACTATATGTGTCACTTTTTTGGCTCAGGTCAATATTGATGTCATGGCAGGCCAAAGAAGGTGGAATTTTAAGTAGAGTTTTTTGGGCTCTGGCATCGGACAGATTTGAGTTAGAATAATTGTTATGCACCATTCGCTTCCTCATGTCACGGCGAATCGAATGATGTATAATATAACCATACTAGGTCAAAACACAAAAATAACCTGACCACAGACCAGGTCAAGGTCACTTTTTGACCTAGCATTGTCAATATACATATCAATCGACTTGCAATAGCAATCCGAACGCAATGGTATCAAAATAAAAGATGTATCATCATTTCATGCAAAGTTACTGACCTATGTCTGAAAACTGCTTAAGTAGGCCCAGATGATCACTCAAAGGTCACAGGTAAAAAATTGCAACATGAACCAGGAAAGGGACCCAGGATACTACAATTTGAAGAATATGAAGGTATTATCAGCTGTACCTACACAAATACACCCCAATTTCTGTTTTTCCCATGTATTTCTAATGGATAGATGATCATGATACGTACTTGACCTTAGGTAATTGATATGAAAAAATCCCGGAATATATATTGTAGCACTCGATGGGTCCATTATTTGGTACAAGTTTCAGTCCGATAGATTCATCCATTTCTTACTTTTACCACCGTAAACTTTTTTAATGTGAGGTTACTTGACCTGCTCAGGTGACCTGACCTGAGATGACCTAACCTTAAAATGTTGGGAAAGTTGTGGAATTGATCAAGGATAAGGTGTGCCAACTACAGCAGTGCTTCGCGCCGCCGCTTTTTCGTGCCGCTGGAAAAACTCGAGGGGTGTTCAAACACCCCTCCCCACCGGGGCGAGGGATGAAATGATTCGCCTGATCCCTTCGGCCGGTAACAATAACTTGAGCATCTTTTGCATACTGTGTGATGCTAGAATCGATCGCAACAAAGCTTAGGTCGTTGACGAACACATTGAAGAGGAGTGGTCCCAGGGAAGATCCTTGAAACACGCTGACTGTGTTGGGAAGTTTTTTAGAGGACCTTTTTTCCCGCTGCAGTGATCTACACTTGATACGCTCTGAGTATGGCCACTTAGATACGAACGGAACCAATCCGTATCGACTCCATACAGTTCTAGCTTAGTCATCAGCTTTATTTCCCACGGTTATCAGAAAGAAAAAAACATCGTTCCATCCAACTCGCGATTAAAACCATCACCGTCTACTTACACGTCCGTAGTCCGTACACGTACACGCTGACGACGCAGCAAAGGAACACCACCGAGTGTGGCTAACATAGTCAACGGACTGAATTTCGATTATTTAGGGGCGTTCACGCTTTTCGCTATCCAGCATAGGTGTCGAGATCGAGCGAAGGGGGCGAAGGTGGCTGGGAGACCGACTGGGACGGGTGATAAAGTGGTTGCAGTGGCATTCAACACCACTTAGCTGTGTTTCAGAACGGATCGAATGTGGTCATGCTAGGTACAAATCAGTTCTTTGTGACTTTAGTGACGACAAACAGATTTTTTAACCTTGCATCCAGCGTATGACGAGACCCAGAACTTAGGTGATCTGGCAATGCAGGTCAGTATTCAAAATGCGACATGGAGGGGGTTTTGATACACAGCATGACTCCAGGGTCTGGAACTAGTGAGCGGTGTTACAACGTGTGCACCCAGGTGCGGGTGGGCACGCCTACGTGCTGATTAGAGCTGTTACGCGGGGAATATTGAATGGCGCTGCATTCTGAAGAGCTCGGTTTCCAGCACCAAGCCGCGGCCAGTCAGATATGTTTATATTGGTCTGAAGATCTCCTCAGTTCTCAGAGAGACATCCCAGTAGGAACAAGGATATCCGCCCCTTTCTTCAATGTGTCCGCCGAATGTGGTGCAGCAACCAGCTATCGAACCAGAGTCCTACAGTTAGATCACCCGACGACGCTACTGCCGGGCGGGGCGGATCCGTGATTTCACCAGTTTGGTGCCCTTGGGAGTTTTGGGCCGGCTCCATGTCCGGTCTCCTGCTGCGGCTCTGTCTTCACAGTCAGCTGGCAGCAGGGAGCCGCCTATTATGCGCTGCCATTGTCCCTGATCGATCAGATTTGAGTCGGGCCACCCGCGAGGGGTGCCGGACACGGACAGGGCGTGCCCCTCACCCCTGACCTCCCGCCGGCAGGGCCCCCGCCCCCCACCCCCACACCGCCGGCAGTGCTTTTACGGCCCTGCAGAGATTTCACAGGAGATGCAATGAGAAGCAGGCTTCAGCATGGGGGATCGTCCGTAAATAACGCAACGCCTATTTATATAGCGTTTACCGCCCCTCCCCATTTAACGCTGCATAACGCCCCGGCAAACCGCCTCAAGGTTGCGTAACGATAGATAGAGACCCCGCGAAACGATAGAACAAGGGATTTTCTCAATTAGTTTGCCAACATTGACTTAACACGCGCAGTGAAGGGGTCCTAAAGTGCCCTCATCTATTTGGGGGGGGTGGCCGGAGAACCGTTCGCCGCCGGAAAATGCTACAAAGCCACATTTGAGTGAATTTATGAGCGCGTCGATTGGATAAAAAATTTTGAAAATCCGTCGATATTTTTTTGGCTTATAGGCTTTAAAAGTCAGAGTTATATCTTGAGACCACCCCAATCGCACGGCCGCACCAGTTCGCCTGCACTCTATACCGAGTGGTGGCATCATAACGCCATACAATCAGGTCATATGTCAAGGTCAACCCACATGAAGGCCAAGTTTAAGGTCAAAGGTCACAGGTCAAGGTCATTGGCCCCAGTAGCCCGGTCACATGGCACTATTCAGTATGACGTATGTTATGCTATGAATTCATTGTTAAAGCTACTAAAAGTCAAGGTCACAGGTCAAGATCAAAGTTTTTTTTAATTTCAAACCTTCATCCCCCACCAAAAGGCATCTCCCTGCTATAGTGCCAGTTATGTTATTCATTATTGGGAGTATGTCATATCATTGCTTCATAGGACACTGACCTTGACCGAACTTGACCTAAAAATTTTGGAGAACATTGTGCGAGACCTCTCCTTTATGACCTTAGTCCGCGTTTGGTGTAATATTGGATTTTTAAGCATAATCACGGCATTTCCCAATTGGTCTACAGCACGGCCTAAAATTTGACCTTGCCGATCTCATTTGACCTTGAAGAATTGACTTACGTCAATGAAACTTTTACATAACGTAGATCCTCATCCAAGGGGACCAATGCCCCTTTCGTGCAAACTATAGACCTGACCTTCATTAGAAGTTGGCTCTTGCTGAAGATTGACATGGTATATTTCATCTTTTGATATAAAGCCGGGGGTTACAGAGGGCAAGCCTCCTCGCCCGTCGGCTCTCGAGTTTCTGCGTCACCCATGTGTCCCTACCCTCCTCCTTGTCTGTCCTACCCTCCTCCTTGTCTGTCCTACCCTCCTCCTTGTCTGTCCTACCCTCCTCCTTGTCTGTCCTACCCTCCTCCTTGTCTCTCCTATCCTCTCCTTTGCCTTCCTGACCACCATCTGCCCTCCCATCTCTTTCCGGCTAGCATTTGCTCTCCTCTTCCTTTGTCCTGCCCTCTTTCTCGTCTATACTACCCTTACCTGTTCGTATCTTGCTGTCCCCTCAACCGTACCCTCCTGTTGCCTGCCCTGAAATCCGTCAAGTCAGACTTTCCCTGGCCTTTTCTCATCTGTCCTGCCATTTCGCCATTGCCTGCCTCTCACCAGTCCGGCTCTCGTTCTCGTGTCCCTCTCCTTCTCTGCCTCTCGCCAGTCCGGCTCTTGTTCTCGTATCCCTCTCCTTCTCTGCCTCTCGCCAGTCCGGCTCTCGTGTCCCTCTCTCGTGTTCTCGTGTCGCTCTCCTTCTCGGATCTTGCTCTTATTTAATCTACCGTGCCTTTTCATCGTCGTTTCTTTGAATATTTTGGTATCCCGCCCTGCCCTTTCCTTGCCATGCCTCCTGTCACCTTGTTTACCCTGCCCTCCCCATTTCTTCCCTGCCCTCGCTCCTCCGATCTATTCGGCCCTCTTCTCATCCACCCTGTCATGCGCCTCACATGCCCTGCCAGTAGGGGTGTGGATTTATATATCTTTGGGGGTGCCCCGGCACCCCTAATGATGAACTGGGCTCCCCAATGGTGATTCGAGCACCCCCAACCAAAAAGTGCAGCCAGTTCCTTATGAAGTGCTTAAATGATGGGAAGCTTTCAAGAAGTACGTGTTACAGTATTATAATGACATTCTGCGTCTGACCTACAACCTGACATTTTACCAAGCAACGGAAGTACTCAGACATAACGGACAGTGGCTGACCTATTCGGTAAGCTTGGGTGGCAGGCCAAAGTCGATAAAAAAACGTCGCACGGTGATAGTATGCCACAATTTAATTAGGCGGTAGGTTTTGGGTGTAAGCCCAAGGGTCGGTAAGCAAAAACAAAAACGTCGCCGGGTCAAACATGGGGCCACAAGCTGCTTGTTTTGCTATCCAAGGCGCAATGTTTACACCTGAAGTTGACTGGTCCTGTTTGAAGTTGATAGTTGAAGCACCAAAAGCTTGCTTATAAACTAAAAATGAATCGGGGAAAAAAGGAGGTCGAAAGTTTTGGGAGGGGGGCAACACATAGTCCCGAGCTTTTCTGTCTGCAGAAGGGAGAATGCCTTTTTTACCCCTCCTGAGACGGATTTCATAAACGTCAAAACGATCCAATTTTTACAGTTCAGCTGTGAAATGTACGAATCTAATTTCATAAAACGGGTGGATCCTACAATTTACAGGCGTGAATTTACAGCCGAGATTTTACAGTTAACAGTCGTCCACGATTGGACGGCTGAACTGTAAAATTTTCTTGCGATGCGCTGATTGGTCGATGAATTTCATAAAGCAGAGACGACTGTAAGATTGATTCTAAAATTTTACAACTGTAAAATCTGAATTTAACAGTGGGTCATAGCACTGTAACATTCCTCGGTCGCCATCTTGTTGATTTGTGTGTTGAGTTGACTTCGGAATGAAGAATGAAGAATGATGAAAGAATGAGAAGAAGTGTTTTCTGACCATGGATCCATCTCGAATGGGGACTCAGCGACCATTTTTGGTAAGTTACGGAGATGACAGTATTGATATTCGCTATTTGTCAATGCTCAATTCCCTACCAATGTAGCAATACTTAATGGCTTAAGCACGGCATGGGGATTGCCCCCACCCCATGGGTGAAACATTTTCAGATTTACGTAAGGCAGCAAGTTTGCATTGCCTCCCAAATTTAAATGAAGTTTCAACGCGCCAAAAAAATATATACCTAAGGTATGTTCGATGTTTTATTCTGGTAGACTTACCTAGGAGGGTATTTCGTAGTGTTCTTTTGGTGATTCTTTTGTTACAAGACCTTAAGTAGGTAATATCCAAGATACAATATCCACACGCACTTTTTCAGCTTCCCTTCCTACAGGTAAACGCAGGCCGCCCGTCGTCAAAGAGTTTGGTTGTCGCCCCCACACTTTTCAGAATTCAACACTGAATATATTGATATCTTCTTTTCTATGTTTAAGATTACCTTTTATCTCAACGCCCACCGCCCCCCCCACCTACCAATTACTTTAGATGATGGCGTCTCTGCCTGCGCGCCGGCGATGGGCCGTTGCTAGGCGTTGCTACGCTGGTACTGCCATCTAGTGCCGAAACTATCCGTTTGCGAAAAGCGTGGCGCCCTCTATTCTATGTCCTCTACTACCTTGGTGGCGCCAGCAGGCAGTGGGGAATGCTAGTAGATGCGTGCGCGGACCATTGGCTGAAATGTGGGGGAGGGGGTGGGCGGGTCGGGGGTCACGACCCCCTGGAATAAGGGTCTCCCATAGGCTTTGCTTAGGACTTGTATTTACGTGCCAGCGTTAACCCATGCAGGACCCCCTGGATCGAGAAGCCATATCCAGCTTTGGCAGCAAGAGATCTCAAAGTCAATAGGGGCTTGCATTTTGTTTTGGGCGCGTAATGGGTGAGCTAGCCGTTTCAAGAAAGAACATCCAGCAGAGGCGGATGTAAGGGGGAGGGTCGATGGGGCGACCGCCCCTCCTCCACTTGGGCTGAGTTTAACCACTGCAAAGGGCCTCAAATATGTCTGATGGGCGCTCCAGGGGAACCCAAACACCTTTCGAATGCTGGTCCAGAGGGCTCCAAGAGTTTGTCTCGGGTCATGAAGTATTAATAGTTGGTTCCGGGAGTCCCAAGTAGCAGTCTCAGGGGCTCCCAGAGCATGGACAGATCCAGAATTAGCAATGTGGGCACCATCCCGGGGGCACCACTTTCGGTCGATAAAACCTATAAAGTGGGTGCTTAATCCTATTTCCTATGAATGCTATTAATCCCCCATGGTGCCGATTTTCCCATTCTAGGGGGTTGGAGGAGTTTGGGAAGCGACATTTCAGGGGGCGCCATTGACTTTTCAGGGGGTGCTGTGACCATTTCAGGGGGCGCTGAGAGTTGGAACCTGGAAAAATTGAACTTTCTAAGCGCATTAGAAATAGGTGCCAGTGGCTGATCCAAGGGGGGCAAAAAAGGCACTTGCCCCCCTCCCCAAACGGAAAAGCTCGGGGCAAAACTATGTTTTTGCCCCCCTTAGTGACCGACCTCCTTTTTCCCCGACTCCTTTTTAGTTTATAAGCAAGATTTTGGTGCTTCAACTCTCGACTTCAAAACAGAACCAGTTAAGTTCAGTGTAAATATCGGGCCTTCGACTGGTAAAAGTATCTCGAGGCCATATTTTTCTTCCCGTGACGTTTTTTTGCCTCAAATACCCAAAATTCTACAGGCAAGGGACATTGCAGCTCATCTTTTCCGGCGTGAGTTTTTTTGCTTTTCGACTTTTGACTTTGGCTTCCCCTCCCAAACCCACCGGCTAGATCCGTTGCTGATAGGCGCCTTTCAGATTATTTATTTGTTGAATATTTCACTTGGTTTCAATAAATTGAAGAATGAGCGCCATCCGAGCAGGGGACCCGATAGTTTTATCCACCCACCCGCCTGGAGGAAATGCTGGATCCGTCCCTGCATCTAGCAAGTTTGCCAATTTGCAAAACAATTACACTCATTCAACACATTGGTGGAAGCAGGGGGTCATTCCGGCCATGCCCCCTCCCCCAAAGTGCTGGAAGGAGGGCCAAACTATCTTTTGGCCCCTAAAGGCCCCCTCCCCAGGAGAGCAATCATGTACTTGGAGAGAGATAGCTTATACTAGGTCTGTCGAACACCAAAATCGCATGTCCCTACTCGCATGTCGCATGCCCCCTACTCTTACAGGAGCCCCCAAGGAGAGTCCACCGAGGCTAACATCGTGCCTTCCCACTTTAGGAAATCCTGGATCCGGCCCTGGCATTCAGAGCCCATCCCAACCCTGGGAATCTTTAACTGGCAACCCAGGTGCACCTCAACACCTCCGGAATCTTTCATCGCCAGAGCATCGCTTCGCTATTCATTTTTTTTTTTAACTACGGAATTTCTTCCAGGCCTCGCGTCACCATGCATATCTGCATCGCGGGAGGAGACAATGGCGGGTGGTTGCTGGAGGAGGCGGCGGTTCAGCAGCGGCTAGTGCTTCCTCGAGAGCTCATCGGAGACGCCTGCGCTGATGAAGCGGCACACAAAGACGTGGTCCTGAGACGTGGCGCAGAGCGCTGAAGTGCGGGGGCCCCCGGCGCTAGGATCCGGAGCGGCTGTACCGCTAGCGCGCGCCAGTTTGTCATGGTTTCTACAGTTGTTGGTTTTTATCTAATGCTATTATTTTTGTTCCTACAGTTATTATCATTACCACATCTTCTTCGCCGCCAACAAGTTACGACTCCGACTGCTTCACCTGTCTTGTTAATAGAGAATTGAGATTGATTCTGCTTGTTTTACCGTGAATCGAAAGCTAGGGTGTAGTACCTATACACTTTTGCGAAAAATTAGGAACTGAAAATATCAGAATTAGAGCGATTTGCGATGTGTGAATTAGAGCGATGTTCAAAACTGATATAAGCCCAAACATCGCTGAATGAAAACAAAACAGAATTTTCGACATTTTTATGTAAGTCCCTAACGTTGAGCAAAAAAAAGCAGTAAGGACCGATGACAGTAGCTTATTCAGGATTTCATTTCGGGAGAGGCCATGTTTTGAAAGTGTGCCCCCATATTCTTGAAGTCTGCGAAAACCATGCACTTATTTTGGAGTGTGCCCCCGAGACCCTCGAGACCAACTCTTGAGGCCCCGAAACCAGCTTCAGGGCACCCGAAACGGACTCTTGAGGGACCTCTGAGACCAGGTTCTGGAGGCCCGAGACAAAATCTTGTGCAAACCCCGAGACCAATTCTTAGGACCCCATAGGCCCAACTCTTGGAACCCTCAAAAACAGCTTCAGGGGCCCCGACACCTACTCTGGGGGCCTTTTGAGACGAACTTCTTGAGGTCTGAGTAGTCGTGGATCTAGTCGGTCGGTTTGGGAGGGGCAAACCAAAGTCGAAAAGCAAAAAAAAACGACACGCAGTAAAAAGCTGCGCTACAATACCACTTGCCGGTATAATTTTGGGTATTAAGGCAAAAAGCAAAAAAGTGGCTCGAGATACTTTTTTCCTATCCAAGGACCGGTATTTACACTGAACTTAGCTGGTTCTGTTTGAAGTTGAGAGTTGAAGCACCAAAGTCTTGCTTATAAACTAAAAAGGAGTAGGGGAAAAAGGAGGTCGTTTGGGGGGGCAAAACATAGTTTTGCTCCGAGCTTTTCCGTTTGGGGGTGGGGGAAATACCTTTTTTGCCTCCCTCCATGGATCCGCCACTGGGTCTGAGACTACAACCTTGGGCCCCTGAGATGAAGGCTTGTGGGCCTCCCGAGACCGCTTAAGACGGAATCGAGAAAAAAACTCCTAGCTAAACAACCATTTGGGGGTACCCTGTGCAGGGGCCGATGGCTGCGGCTGTAAGCCTATCCCGCAAGTTTCCTTCCAAATGCCACCCGAATATAGGTCTGGGGGCTCCTTATATTGTATCTAAGGGCTCCTGAAATTGACTTCGGAGGCTCCCTAAGCTGACCTCGGGACCCCAAAGAGCTATTCTCGAAGTTCACAATAATTGAACTTCATTGGCTCCCCAGAGTTGTTCTTGGGCCCCTGCCTCGGAGGTCTCACGAGCCTCGCGACCGGGTCCCTAACAATCGTCTCGGGGGCCCACTGCTGTCTAAGCCAGGCCCTTATTCTAAGGAGTTTAGGTCCCCGGTATTCCAACCAGGCCCTCTGGGACTGCAACAGCCGTCCCTACTTGGGAGTAGTATGTATAATAAAATCTTAATTGCTTCATTCAAGCAGGCCACAAATATCGTATGCGATCAGAAATGGTTCCGATCAGTGATCCTAGCCGAAATTTGGCCAGTCCCTGGATTTGTAGTGTTCAGTGGACGTCTACGATTTTAGGGGCAGTTCATAGTTCTATGGGCTGTTAGAGTTCTTGGAATTGTCCTCCCCAAAATGGAGATTGACGGTTTTTGCTCGATGACATACAGATATATGTACACGTTTTAATAAAAATATAAACCTTGCACGGTCGGGCCTCTACGGGGAGGCCCTGTCAGGGTTCGCCTTCCCCTTGGGCAGCTCCTGGATTCACCCCTGCTTCTAACTCAGCTCTAATTAAAATGCTTCTAATTTGAACGGAAACAAATTAATAAGTGATCACGGAGACATTATTAGAACGGTGAAAAATTAATAAGTGCCGACACTTCTGCATCAGCGGTAGATTAATTTAAAGAGCACGCGCGCTGACCACCTGTAAATATTCAACGAATTTACAGTTGAGTTGCAAACTAACAGTTGTGCGCCTAAACTGTAAGATTTTATTTATGAAATTGACTTGAACTGTAAAATGTAAGTTCGTCAGCGGCCTGTTAGCTGTAAAATGTAAGTTGTAACTTCTTTATGAAATCCGTCTCTGGATCCGCAAATTGACAATTAACAATTAAAAATGTGTGTACATACCTACAAGAAAACTTATTATTGCATGCTCAATACTTAAGCAGTGATACAGACCATAAGCTACAGCAAAGTAGAAGTTATTCACAATAGTTGAATTACGTGCATATTTTTCACTACGCATTCGTCCACATAAACTTCACAATACGTTGACGATACCTCGGTCAAGGAAGTGCCGGCAACAAAAGTGAGAGAGGCATCAGCGTACATGGCTCTGTCACACCACGAAAAGTGGTTGATAATCGTGGACTCATTGTGAAGTGATAGTATTCATGGAAATAGTGTCCGATGATCTTTGTGACATATTAGCCCTTTTCACAACGTGAATAAAGTTATGTATTTGTTCACTCATTGAAAAAAACATTCGAAATGAACAAAAGGCGTAGCATCATGGGGACCTTCGGTCTTTGATGCCATGAGTTTTCAAACATTTGTACCAATTTGTAAATATTTATACGTATCGACACATTACTTACTGTCCAATATTGATAAGCAGCGCCTCTTCCCTTGCGTTGCTGCCGGCTGAGATCGCGCCATGACGTTACAATCCGAGGCCTACTATACTTTTTATTGAGATGCAATAGTGCTACCACAAATGTAAAATGAGAAGCTGGTTGCACCACTATTCATTGTACAAATAATCAAGTACAAATCAAAATCCAGGATGGCATCGCTCCCAATATAAAGCACTCTGGTTCTTTATTACTCCTATACTGATCCCACCTGCACCCGAAAAAACAGTCCCCATAAATCAACCGTGTGCCCTAAGAATTGTTAGGAATACATGAATGAATATATTTGGTGAGCATGTTTTGATATTTTGCAAATACAACTATATGACTTTTATTGATTCACAGGGTTAAAGATAGCATTTATGAGGCACCTGATAACGAAAAATGCAGCAATGAAACTGAACGCAGTTCTGTGTGTGGTACGAGCGTCTGTGTTTCAAGCAATAATTCGTTTTCTTCTACCAATTGCCCTTGTTTATACCATGACGGCTCATAGAAAAATATGCATCCAAATTTATTGGAAACAATTTTTGGAGCATGAAGGGGGATATCGCAGTTTGTCTCGTACGATTAGGTAAACACTGGCGCTGACCTTAAAACTGACCAGGAATCTTATTGTCATAATATTTATAATTGTTAGATGCTGCAGCTACTTTGGTTATTGGCGCCCATCCCACAAGATGAGTCTTCCCGCTGGGTGGAAGCTCTAACTGACTGGTGGATATATCACTCCTCCACTGTCACTGTTCCCATACTTTTTACAAAATATTGTATGCCTTAGGAGTATGTTACGTATATGCTCGGTGCCTAGCCAATTTAAACTTAGGAATCACCTACAGGGCCGGGGTAGGTATACGTTTCTATCTCTGGATGTAGAGTATGTACCTCTTATTTTTCACATTAGGCAGTGCAGCATAGTTTCATGTATTTAAGGGAGTGTATTGTGCAGTGTTTATAATACAATGGTTCTATTAACGCTATCGCAGTTGACAGTTTTCAGATTTTGGCGCCCTCAATAGTTTTTGAAGATCCACGTTATTATGGTGGATCGATTAAGAGTGCCATCATAAGACAAAACAAATCCGTTGCCTGTAATGTTTGGGTTTTACCATAGAATTTTAAATGCTGTGTATGTCGTATGCAAGGTGAAATGCGTTAAAACATGGGAAACATTCTCAGTCCCAAATTAGGTTTAGTGCCTTTTCACCACCCAACATGGAACAAAGCAGCACGTGCTTCCCTCTTCTGGCATATTATCTGGTTTTACCTCGTCAGCATTCCGTATTAGTCATTACTCTCTATAACTCGTCCGACGGTTAATGTTTAGTTTTATGAACCTACGTCTCTCTCCTCTCCTTCTCTCGGTTACCTTCGGGCCGGGCCCCACTCCTTCTCGCTCAGCAGAAACCCACCTCACGACTCTCCTGACTTCAGCGAACTCGGCCGCCGGCTAGCCAGTGCTGACTCTGCCGCTGTCTCGCCTGTACCAAAGAATATCGGATGGTGGCACAGATAATCAAGTCAATATAGGACAAAATATGGCTAGTAATGCTTGAACAAGATCTTGCTTAATTTATCTCTTGGTTTATGGTTCAAGCTCTATCATTCTTTTAAATTTCCGCTGAATATCTCGCTGTTCAAGTGAACGCGCCTCCGCCAATCAGTAGCTGCCATCCGCTGGATGCCGATTGCCCGCGGGGCACAAAGGTTAGAAATGTCACGCCGCTGGGCGCCGCTGGCGCCGAGTTCAAGCCTCGGTGGGGAGGGGTCGCGTGGCGGATTATAAAACGAACACGTGTGTTGTTGAGAATGGTGGTCGTTCTGCCTGCTGTTGGACTGAGGGAGGAGGACAGATGTAGGAGAAATTCTGTGCACATGGGTGGATGTATGGGTTAGGTGTTTGTGCAGTGTGCGGTGTCGATATCACTGGAAAACATGAGTGCGAGTTCATTAAATGAGTTCGGTATGTGAATACGCTCGGTGGGTACAATTTCAAGTACCGATTTATAATTCTTAGTATTTTTGGCATCACGGCAAGTGAAGCAGCTTTTCATGTTTTATTGATGAACAATTGTTGGCAATGCAACACACACGGTACTCGTGACTTACACGACTAGCAGACTTTTCATGTGTGTGCAACACTATAATTTTAAATTGATAAAATGGTTATTTGAGGCGGAAGGATGAGTAGCTCTGACCGTGCAAACAAGGAGGGTCCAAGGCAAATCACAGGATGCACGAGGTAACTGACTGAGTAGGTTTTTTCAATAAATTTTGTCAAGTTGTTCCCAGTTCGACTGCTGGAGTCGGAGTCTCACTTAAGTCATCAAGGGACTTGTCAAGGAGACCCCGACCCCACCACCCGAACGAGCAATTCCCACAATGAAGGATCAGTTTAGAAGCCAAAGTTAAACCTCCCACAGAGCACAAGGACCGCCGCCCCATCTAGGTCACCCTCTCACCAGTCAGTTGCCAGTCGACCTACGTCGGGTAAACTATTGAGCGCCGGAGCGTCTCAGGAGAACCGATCCCAAGCCTGGACATGCACTGTCACTGCATGTTTCTGAGCAGCGGGCCGGAACCCAATGCTCTACCATCTATATGTATATTTTAATGGTATTAACATCACTGTATGCATTTAGCATGGGCTACTTCCCTATCACATTCTTTCGATGCCACCGCCACCCGGACTACAGGCAGCCAGAAGTCACTGTGCACTGCCGTCTAACCATGATTGGAAAGGATGTCTGAACGGTCTCGAGTAGTGGTGGGTTGTTGCTGAGACCTTAACCCATCACCCCTAGGGGTCCGAACTGATCCCCCTCTGTTTTTCGAAAATGATTTTGAGCTGATTCAGATGAGACCTGCGTTGTTTTGCAAGCCTCTAGGGATATCAATCCGACAACTTATGACCAAAAATTCACATCAGGTAGGTCAGGTCAACGAGTTGTGACGTCATTGCACAGCCCGTGTCAGGCAACTCCGTTTTTTTCTAAAATGAGGCTGACACCAGTGTGTAACTCAGCTTCTACAAGACTTCAATAAAATTTATACACATGGCTCGAAAGCTCTTAAAAAAATCTGCAAACTGTCATCCATTTTGAGGTCAGATCGATACCAAGGTCGCCAGAGGTCACCAAAGGTCACGGTTTGCGAAGTTGTTTGTGCCTATAACTTTTTTAACTAAATATAAAACATTAAATTTGATGTGATAGTAATGAGTATGACTCCAGGATTCAAACAGTACCTATGTAACATTACCTTGAAAGGTTGTTATTTAACCTTGACCTAAGGTGAAGGTCATAATTTGACCTTACAAGGCCGTGACGTATAGCATTCAAATCGGTTCCCGAGGTGTAAGCAATTTTCTAAATGGGTCTAAATTTGACCATGTTGGCCCACTGTAACGCCACTGGTCGACGGACACGCTTCAAACTCGGATCCAGAGTGGAAGAGGGTAAGGTGCTTCCAGCGCCGTTTTAATTTTTCCGTATCACCTCCGGTTCCCAAGATCGTAGGAAGTCTCATCACACCCCAGGCGGTGGTGTGTATGAAAAGAGCCCAGGCGGAGCCGGGTTAATGAGCAGTACCATATAAGGGTGTGAATTTATATCCCTTTGGAGCCCGGGCACCTGTAATGAAATATTCAATTAGTGTTGAAGTGTCCGTTAAATTTTATTGCTTATCATTTTCAAAATTGAAAAGGACTGTGTGATGGCTAAAACGAAGTACAATTATGATTTATCCTTTCATGTGTAAGTCATTTACTTTTTAAACTGGACGCCCCGAATGCTTTTTGGAAATCCACACCCTGCTTGCCAGACACACAGATAGACTGACAGACAGACAGACGGACATATGTTTTCGTGATGAAACATACAAATGTTTTCAGTAATTTGTTTGCGATTGGTGCAAAAGCACAAGTGCTTATAACACGCACCGCTCGCACAGTCGGCCCAGACGCTGGCCTCCAAATTTTCGACATCATGGCCTGCGTCTCTTCCGCTCTGCCCTTTCCGTGACTGCCCTGTGCTTTCGTAGTGTCCTGCCCTTTTCCTTGCCTTCCCTGCCCCGATTATGTTTCTCCTGCGCACGGATTCGTTTGATCTGAACTAGTTTTGTTTACCCTTTTCTTGACATTGTTTTTCCTGAACTTTCCTCCGTCTGCACTGCACTCACTCCCGTTTATTTCTACAGCCCACAGGACATTGCCAGGTTTCTCCTCTCAATTAGGGCTATTCTGTAACCATCGTCACAATAAGCACAGTCACATCATGAACATAATATAAGACACATTACGAGTTACCACAAAGTATGTACACATGATTTCAACAATTATCTTGCGAGACTAACTCGAGTGTCTTATAACTTGCCTCATGTGAGATTTGAACTCATCGGTACTGACAATACCCATGTGTTTAAGATCATTTGGTATAACGTGCTGGCTGTATTATGCAGAGGCTCGATATATGAACTGACGTTTCCCATGTTTGTTATTTGGGTGATAGAGTGACAGTAGCGATGATTGCCGAGTTTCACGAGCTGCAATTTCGTGGTTGAGTGATTTGCTGTTTTGAATGGATGAGGGCGTTTCGTTCCTGATGGTTTTGTGCAGCAAGCATACATTAAAGTAGGTTATCAACTGGGGAATCGTACATCGGAGATGTGGTCATATTTTCTACGTCCAGATATCATCCTTGCCACAAAATGTAACACCTCTGTAGCTCAGAATGCACACACGGGTTTGCGCTGCCATACACTTGAACACAATATCTAACGAGTGCCATGTCAAATTAAATGAGTCGATCAGACGAGGCTGACGAGACAATGCAGAGAGAGGCTGATCATGTTTTGCATGAAACAATCCTAGTAGCATGCCCAAAACTCCTAGGTTGTTAACCTTATTGGTACCTTTGAGCGTTTCGCCAATGAATCTGATACCGGGGGCTGGGCTAGACTTGCGAATTTTCTACGATGCACGAAGAGTAAAAGCTCAGTTTTATCAGCATTAACCATCATTCAATGCTGTTGGAACCATTTGCACATTGTGTCTAGTATCGTTTCCAAGCAATGTTGCACAGCTGATATCCTGCCCCGGGGTCCAGTGATAGCCATCTTAGTGTCGTCTGCATAGCGAACAACTGTGACCCGGAACCCATCATCTTGGCTTGCCATGCTCTCCATTCAACCACCCTGAGGTCAAACTCAACTGCTCAGTCCTTTTATCTGCCCTTCATCTCCCTTGTTGTTGCCCTGAAACTGCACTCCTATGTCCTCCCGCTCCCTTGCTCTGTTCTTCTCTGCATCTACCGTGCCTCTTCCTCTTTCAATCCCATCGTCTGCTCTGTATTGTCCCCTCTGATCTGTCCTTCTCTTGTCTACCCTGAACTTGTCTCCGTCAGACACTCTCATCACCCTCTTCTGTTCTTCTCTGCTACTAGTATGTCCAGTATATCCTGTCTCCTTTTTGTTTGAACTGCTTCTGTATTCCCCTTTATTTTGTCTACCCTTCACTTCCCCTATCGGCCCTGAGATCTTCATTACTTGCCCTGCTTTTTGTATAGACACGTCCTGTTTCCATTCTTCTTGTTTGAAATTTCTCATTTGTCCTATGCCCTTGCCAATTTAATCTGTCATCTCCACGAGTGCTTTGCGCTTCCTCTCCTCGTCTATTCTCTCCTGTCCTTCCGCTGCCTGTCCTGTCCTCACTTTTGTGCGTCTGAGGTACCCTTCCCTTCCCTCTTCGTCCATGCTCTCTTCCCGGGTCCCTGCCCTTTCTATCATCGATCGACCTCGCATGTTTTGTCCGAATTTTTTCATTGCTTACGTCTAGTTTGCTTTCCACTATTTCACTGAGAAGACGGCAAACTCTTTGTTGCTTAACATGTCACTGCCAAATATGACGTCTCGTAGGTATAAGTAGCTCTTGAACGATTTTGAAGTTTCTAGACCTGAAAGGTATTTATGAACATGACATATTTTGATCGAGGATGTATTAAAATTTGACTGCTGTTCATAAAAAAATGTTATGTAATAAAGCTTCCATTCAAAAGTTTTCAAAACATGTTCCAGGCGAGTGGTCGGCGCGAAATGTAGATACATTGTTTCTACTGTGAGCCTAGTGGCACAGCTAAGGGGGCTCCCCTTTTGGCCGATTTTAAGCACTGCAAATGATTTCCTGGTAAGGGGGCCCCCGAGGGTCGATTTCAGGAGCCCCCGAGGGCTAATCTGATGTGTCCCGGGAATTAGTCTCAGAGTTGCCCCAAGTGTTGATCTCAGGGGCCCCCTAGAGCTAGTCTCAGGAGTCCCCCGATGACTTATCTCAGGAGCCCCGAGCGTTGGTCCGAGGGGGGGCTCTGATCGGACCCCAAGCGATGATTAAAACAGCTACGGCCTTCCGGACCAAAAGTGTGGTCGGCGGCACAGCATATCTACAGGGTATGTAGTGCGGCACAGTCAGGGTGGCACGGTCACGTGACATCAAAACAATTTCATGCCAGCTGATGATTGAACCCCGTATTCCGGAGATACTGGGACAAGTAAAGAGCGTAAACGTCAAGTAAATGATGCAGTTCGATGTAGTTTTAGCAATGCCACCAGCGGAGACTATTCTGGTGCACTGAATTTTCACCGCTGCTTGATTAGAAATTGGGAAGGTAATACAAAAGTAGTATTTGCATAGAAATAACATGCGAAACGGTGGAAAAGATATATACTCCGATGGCTTTCTACCATACTAAGCGACGGCGGAACGTCCAAATTTATGGGGGGTGGGGGCGCCATGAGCTTTTCAACCTATAGACGGATGCAGGGGGGCAAGGGGGGCACGTGCCTCCCGATCGACTTTCGGCGCCCCCTGAAATGGTCACGGCCCCCCCCACTGAAAGGTCGATGACGCCCCCCTGAAATGTCGCTTCCCCCAGGATGCGAAAATCGGCGCCCACCGATAGAATTTTGCGCCCATTTGATAGGTTTTCCCGGTCAAAAATGGCGCCCCCCTGGACCGGACGGCGCCCACCCGGGAAGGTGCCCCCCTCCCGATCGGCAATCCTGGATCCGCCCATGTTTGAACCCATTTCTTTCCAGTCAACGCCATTGGGTTATTGTTAAAATTCATGATTTAAGGGAGGGCACCGTGCCACGGTGCCCCCACCCCAGTTCCGCCGCCAGTGACCATACTCTCATCTTAAAATCGGGCAAAAGTAAAAAAATATCCGGAGCAGCGACGGATCCAACTTCCAAGGGGAGGAGAGTGTATAAAAATTACCCACCCCTCCCCACCGCCATTGGCAGACGCAGAGGGGCTTAGGCGGATTCAGGGGGGGGTGGGAAGCGACGGTTCAGGGGACGCCATTGGCATTCCAAAGCAATGCCGTGACCATTTTGGGGGGCGACGAGGGTCGATGGGGCCACCCGCCCGCCTAGATCCGCGTACGGAGGGGTCAGGGGCCATGCCCCCCAAATGGCAAAGTTTTTACCGATCTTTTAATAATACTGTTTTCACTATTTCTCCTGCGTTGCCTCCCCCAACGGCACTCGTGCGTCCGCCACTGCCCACCCCCACCTACACATATGAAGCTCGATCGTCGATGACGGGCGCCACAAAATGTGACACTGCGGTGCAGAGGCAGGGGCGTCGCAACGGAATTTTTACCGGTGGGGACGGACCATGACTGGGGGACGACCAGAGGCGGGGAGGAGGGGCGCTGGGGCGCAAAATTTGGAGCGAATAGGCTGTCTCTGAAAACGATACTGGCAATACACCTCACCAACAAATTTAGCGAGTTGGGTTGCAAAATTTCACGCAATTAACGAAGGTAAACGCAAGTAATAAGAGAATCCAAATAAAAACCTAGGACGAGTCACAAAGTTTTTGCGGGACCGTCCCCCTCTGATCCACGAGTAGGGGGACGCGTCTCCTCATCCTCCCCCCGCTTTCGACGTCCATGAGTACGTAGGCAGTCCAAATCTTGACAGAGGTTGAGAGGCCATGATCTCCTCAAATGGCTATATTCTAGCCGATTTACAAAACACCATGCTTGCGGAAATTTATCGCGGAACACCTTTCTCAAACGTGTTGCTCCTGTGCCTAAAAAAATGGCTTTAGATATGCGCATAGACAATGGACGGATTCAGAGGGTGAGGGAGCACTTGTTGGCCGATCTATACGAAGCTTCCTGAAATCTCCATCATACCACTATGAAAGGTCAATGGCGCTCCAATGGCGAAATGGCGAATCCAATGGCGGGGAGCCGGCGCGACATAAGAAAATATAAAAATTTGGCAGTGCAAAATGACTCCACCATAAACGTGCAATTATATTGGTAGGCCACTATTCTACCATGCGTATAACTCAAAGTCACTTTGCCAGCCCAGATGACAGATCTAGAGGAGTTGGTTGCTGAGCAAGGCCAAATGACAAGAACAGTGAAGAGTTCCATTGTAGTTATCAAAAGTTTTGCGAGCTAAGTCCCGTATGGCACCAATAGATGTTCTGTGGGACACAGTATTAATAAAAAGATTCATCTAATATAAAAAGGCATGGGATAAATGTTCACCCCATTAGTACAACTCGTAGCATATTCAATATCTCATTGGTATTTATTTTGAACATTGCTTGCAAACAGATACAAGAATCCCACATTGATTGACAAATCCAGCTATCAATTGAACTCCGGCTATACGCCATCATATCAGAGAGAGCACTGGTAGCACAGCGCCTGGATGACGGCTTTGCTGCACGCGAGCTTTGCCGGCACTGCTGCTCGCCGCCGAAGGGTTTCGCAAGTCCAGGCTGCCTGAGCCGCGCGCTGCTACTCGCGACCGAAGAGGTTTCGCATGTCCAGGTTACCTCAGTCGCGCTGGAAAAGAACAC
This sequence comes from Lepas anatifera, assembly GCA_034440635.1. NCBI lineage: Eukaryota > Metazoa > Arthropoda > Thecostraca > Lepadidae > Lepas > Lepas anatifera. The sequence goes on along the minus strand of JAOTON010000131.1, from coordinate 249,149 downwards.
AATACAACACGATTACAATGGGTACCAAATAGGCGATAATTAATCTTGGTTCGTGCGCCCGAAAACCCAAATAACTAACAATGGGTACTAATGAGGTATCACAAATAATCAAATCATTTTGTTGAATAAGGCTTTTGAAGCCTGTCTAAACAAATTAATGAAACGGCTATTAGTGCCCCACCAGCTGACGGCACTTGAATTCTTATGAAGCCAGGCATTAAATTCTTACCACCCCCGGCACGGTGCCCCCCACCATCCGCGATCCTGGATCCGCCTATGACGGGAATATCAGTGAAGTGCTGGTCTGCAGAATGTGGCAAGAAACTGCACAATATGCTTGGGGTAGCTCAAATCCTACCCCAATTCCAGGCAGAGGCCAGAATCCTCTTCACATTGAAGCAGAAATTTTCTTTTTCGTCCATTTTACCTGTTTTACTATCTTATTGACACCTTTATGACTTTTAACAAGGGTCAGCACTGTCCAAGCTGTCACACTTGGCTCCAATATTGTTGTACCTACCACAAAGAATGACAAAAGTTGCCCCTAACCAGTAATTCTGCCCAAAGGCTGCACCAATGAGATCTTGTGTAAATCTGCCAAATTCTACATGCTGAATCAAGAGGCAGTCAGTCAGTATTGATAAGAGGGCACCATGCAGTAAGGAAGCCAGTCGGTAAAGTATGGCAGCATGCCAAAGAAGTTGCACCAGTTATTGAGAATATTGTATCACCTCTCACCTAAAATTTGAACCAAAATGGGCATAAAAACACACTGACCTCTACTTATTTCCAAACAATGTATTTGGCTGGTACTCCAACCACACAACTGGTACTATATCCCCAGGTGCCCTAGGGCATGAATGCCCTGAATCCTTGTTCAACTTAAAATCAGAATGTGGTATTTTATATTCTTTTCGTCCACTTTCTATACACTGCAACTTCTATGTGGTTTCGGTATTGGCAACTGCCACTCTCATTTATACACTCTCAGTATTGGTAAATTGAAATGCTGGTCACCATTTCATTTGCTCCAAAATTTGCTTTGCTTGGACCAGTCTTGGGGTACACTTTACTCTAAAAACTGGTCAGAATTATCATACTTTGCAGACCGGTGAGGAAAGCCACCCGACTTCCAATGCCCCATTGTCAAATTTGACAATAGGTAAGACAATATGCCACCATTTTGTGGCATATTTCTTACCTAGTTGGCTGGCTCCTTTGAGACCCTGAAGAATAGCAGACCACGATCCTTTTCCTTGGTCTTAGTACATCCAGGCATTGAGCATGAGCACACGTCTGTGCCTGATATGATCCATAGGCACCGGTGATCACAGCGCTTAGTATCACACCAAAGAAGTTGGCACTATAGGTAGGTAATTTAAAAATTCAAACGGTTTTCCGTCCATACACAAATTCACACACACAAACAGACAATCAATCCCAATGTCTCAAAGTTATTTTCTCAAAATAAAACACACTGGTAGATATGAGAAGAATGCTATATGAACGTAGTTTGTAAATTGTCTCTTTCACGCCAAGTTGTACGCCAAAAAGTCCCTATCTCTTCAACACACCGCCAGCTCCATAGACAATACACACCGCCAGCTCGGGACCTGGCGGCAATCAGTTGACAATAAAACTTACTGAAACTCTTTTTGTGTCTGCAAAATAGGATAAATAAATATAATAAAATATTATATTTACCTGTAACTGCCTCAGTAAGTGTACGTATTGATAGAAACTTTCTGGCTTAGCAGCCACCCTATGCTTTTCCAGCAGCCAGCTATCCTGTGCCAGCTGTAAGAATTGCTGTAATTGGCCATGGCTGAGCGGCCCGCTCCGTTTTACCTTTACTCTATTGCCTTGGGCACAGTTCTCATATGGGAAACGTAATGCGGCACAGCATAGCTACAGGATATGTAGTGCGGCACAGTTCTCATATGGGAAACGTAATACGGTGCAGCATAACTACATGACGGTGCGTTGCAAAACAACGCGGCTTTGGAATAGTTTTTTTCTAGGAATGCTCAACTTATGAGTAGGTGTTTTCAGGTGTTTTTCGTAGTACAATTTCATTTGTTTACTGGTTAGATGTTAACATTCATACTCACAGCGAATTAAATCGGCAAAGTTGTCGGTTAAATACATTATGGATGAAGCACACCGCAGGGAAGCAGGGCATATCTCAGAGACGGCCGAGCGGTGGTGGTGTCGAGCGTCCATGTTTGATGTGTGGGGGCAGTTGACTCTTGTCCGTTAAGGCAGTCTATAGAAATGTAAATATATATTTAATATGTATCGACAGATGAAAATCAATCAGTTGAAAATAATAAGACATGCTATCAACTGAAACCTTGACAGTTGCGCTATATCGGTAGTAGGCTATATCGAGACAACGATGGATACGTCTGGTTATGCCTTATGGAATAGGTGCAGGAACGTCCAGATCATTGGAGGGGGAAAAAGCTGCAACCAACCAGAGGCTCACTGGTATCACATCGACGATACATCTGTTAAGGAAGTGTCTGCCGCGAAAATTAAGGAGGCATCGGCGCATCTGCTGTGTTATGCTGCCAAGAGCTGTTGGTGATATCCGTGCTATTTTTTGTTGCTTCTGAAGAGTTATTTCATTCTATGTAGTCGCGAAATATAAAGCTGTATTTAAAACTCTTTTCTTTCCCGTTGAGGCCATAGGGTCAATGTTTATTATTTTAAACACTGGAGGGAACATGGACCACTGCCCTCCTCCGTTACTACACCTATGACTGAAGTTTAGGGCAGGGGGCGATTCCTGCCTTTTTCCGTACAATCACAGCATTTCCCCATAGGTATCCAGCATGGTCCAGATTTGACTTTTACGACCTCGTTTGACCTTGAGGATGTTGACCTAGGTCAATGAAACTTTGCCATAATGTAGATCACTATCGCCCCCATACCCCTCCAACGGGCGTCTCTCTCACCCTCTTGTTTTCCGAGATTTCAGGGGGGCACTTGAGGAGCCCACTCCACTGGGCGTCGACGCCACACCCTCTCCGCGGGGCGTGGTAAGAGGAGACGAACCAAAAATAACCACAACTGTATTGCATCCTGAGAAACTTCAAAAGCTCCTGACTTGAAGATAAGCATTCTATGCATTCTATGACGAGCAGGGGCGCAGCCATAGGGGGCACACCAACTTTGAGGGGTACCCCAGGAAAAAGGGAACTTTTTAACGTAACCTAAAAAACTTACTATATCTTTGTTTATGTCATTTTTTGGGCATCTTTGGTTCAATAAAAATGCAAATATATCATTGACGGAGAAGGAAAACTCGATTAAAACCCAAAAAGGAAAAAAATATCACCAAAATGTCATGGAAGTAGCCAAAACACGACTGTTTTGGATACATTTAAGGACAAATCAGCCAACTCGTGCAAGTACTTAACATCAGAGAAATCAAGAAGCCCCAGAACAGTTTAAGGCGCCAGATCACTTCAGGGGGCGTCAAGCCAACTTAAGGGGCTTTCACAAGCTCAGCGCCCAGACCAGCTCAGGGTACCCTCAAAACCTAGATCCACTCCTGGGCCCCAGATCAGTTCAGGGGCCTCGAGTCAGGTCAGGGGGCAAGATCAAGTCAGGGACACTAATTCAGCTCAAGAATCCCTCACCAGCTCGGGGCCCAAGTAGTTCAAAAGCCCCAAGGCTGCTCAGGGGACACCAGATCGGCCCATAGGGCACCATATCAGCCTTGGGGACAAACAATCAGATCAGTGGTCCCCGACCAGCTCGGGGCTCAGATCAGCTCGGGAATACCAGATCAAGTCAGGAGGCACTTAATCAGCTCAGGAGCCCCATACCATCTCAGGGGCCCTCACCAACCCCTGTTGGCCCAGCTCAGCTCAGGGCCTGGCAGCTGCTCATGAAATCACGTAATCAACCCAGGAGGCCCGGGTCAGCTTAAAGGGCACCATATTAACCATGGGCCCCAGACTAGCTCAGAGGGAATAAGATGGGTTCAGGAGACACAATGATGACTCAGCAGGCACCAGATCGACTCAAGGGGCATTGGTTAAGTTCAGGAGGCAGTATATCTGCTCAGGGTGCACCAGATCGATCAGCGCAGGGGGCAAGTTCAAGTCAGGGGCACTAAATCAGCTCAGGGATCCCTCACCAGCTCGGGGCCCAATCAGTTCAAAAGCCCCAGTGCTGCCCAGGGGACACCAGATGCCCATAGGGCACCAGATCAGCTTCGGGGACAAACAATCAGATCAGTGGTCCCCGACTAGCTCGGAAATACTAGATCAAGTCAGGAGGCACTTAATCAGCTCAGGAGCCCCATACCATCTCAGGGGCCCTCATCAGCCTCTGTGGGCCCAGCTCAGCTCAGGGCCTTAGAGCTGCTCATGAAATCGCGTGAGGAGGCCCAGATTAGCTCAGGGGGCACCAGACTAGCTCAAAGGGCATCAGATGGGCCCAGGAGGCACCAGATCGACTAAGGGGAATTAGTGCAGCTCAGGTGGCACCAGATCGATCCGCTCGGGCGCCAGATCAGCTCAGCTCGGGGGCCAGATCAGCGGCGACGATGAAGAATTATCTGGAAACGGATTACGTGCCTATACTCTTCCCGGGTGCTTGGAAAGGCGACAGAATGCCCTAACTGACCAAAAAAGCACTTAATTGTCAAACAATAGTTGAAATCGCTAAATGCAGTCTAGTTCCATCTAGGTTCAACGACGTAGGGCACTAAATTTCGAACGGCACGGCCCAAAGGGGGTACACCACCTGAAAATCAAAAGGGCACCCGGCACCAATGGGGGCACGTGCCCCCTGTGCCCCCCTGGACAATAGATAAACTCCGGGAGGCATTAAATAAGTTCAGGGGGCCTGTATCAGCTCAAGGGGCACTAAAACAGTTAATAGGGCACCAGGCAAGCTCGGAGGCATCCGAATAACTTAGAGAGCATTATATAGGTTCAGAAGGCACAATTATTTATTCAGGGGAGGGGGGCACCAGATTGACTACGAGGGCATCAGATCAGCTCAGAAAGCACATGATCACCTCCAGGGGGCACCAGATGAGCTCCACCCGTACGATTATTGGCGACGATGAGGCATTATCTGGAAACGGATTATGTGCCTTTACTCTTCCCGGGTGCTTGGAAAGGCGACAGAATTGTTTAGCTGACCAAAAAAACACTTAATTGTCAACTAATAGTTGAAATCGCTAAATGCGGCCTAGTTCCATCTAGGTTCAACGGCGTAGGGCACTAAATTTCGAGCGGCATAGCCCAAAGGGGGTACATCACCTGGCAACCAAAAGGGCACCCGGCACCGATGGGGACACGTGCCCCCTGGCTGCGGCCCTGGACAGTAGATAAACTACGGGAGGCATTAAGCAAGTTCAGGGGGCCAGGATCAGCTCAAGGGGCACTGAAACAGCCAATAGGGCACCAGGCAAGCTCGGAGGCATCAGACTAACTCAGAGAGCATTATATAGGTTCAGAAGGCACAATTATTTTTCAGGGGAGGGGGAGGGGCACCAGATTGACTACGAGGGCATCAGATCAGCTCAGAGGGCACATGATCAGCTCCAGGGGCCAAGATCAGCGCTCAGGGTGCACCAGATGAGCTCAAGGGGCACCAGATTAGCTCTGCCCGTACGATTATTGGCGACGATGAGGCATTATCTGGAAACGGATTACGTGCCTATACTCTTCCCGGGTGCTTGGAAAGGCGACAGAATGCCCTAACTGACCAAAAAAGCACTTAATTGTCAAACAATAGTTGAAATCGCTAAATGCAGTCTAGTTCCATCTAGGCTCAACGGCGAGGGCACTAAATTTCGAGCGGCACGGCCCAAAGAGGGTACACCACCTGGCAATCAAAAGGGCACCCTGGCACAGATGGGGGCATGTGCCCCCTGCGCCCCCCTGGCTGCGGTCCTGATGACGAGTATTCTACGCTCGTCTTCATGGGGTGGGGGAGGGGCATGGTCTGGGCGGTGTCGCTCATATATATGTAAGATTGCATCCATATAGAGAGACTTCGTGGGCGCTGCGTGCCCGCTCGGTAAATACTCGTACATTTCTGTTGTTGTCGTGGTTCTTCTAAAGGTAATAACGGAATTGGGAAATAAATAAAATGAGCTTACGTGTACCCAAAACTGACTTGCTCTCTTCCACGTTTGCATGACGTTCAATGCGATTTATCGACTTTCGCTTCCGTATCTGAGGCTGTCGCTTCTATATCTGGGGCTGTCGCTTCTATATCTGAGACTGCCGCTTCTGTATCTGAGGTTGTCGCTTCTATATCTGAGGCTGCCGCTTCTGTATCTGAGGTTGTCGCTTCTGTATCTGAGGTTGTCGCTTCTGTATCTGAGTTTGTCGCTTCCATATCTGAGACTGTCACTTCTATATCTGAGGCTGTCGCCTCTATATCTGAGGCTGTTGCTTCTGTATCTTAGGTTGTCGCTTCTGCATCTGAGGTTGTCGCTTTTTATCTAAGGCTGCCGCTTCTGTATCTGAGGTTGGCTTTTATCTAAGGCTGTCGCTTCTATATATGAGGCTGTCGCTTCTATATCTGAGGTTGCCGCTTCTGTATCGACATAACCTCTCTTGTAAGCCATTTTCTCAAGCCTCAAGCTGGCCAGCGCAGGCATCTGGCCACCCACGCGATACCAACAGGCCACTGTGGGGGAGGAGGAGGGGGCTGCACTGGTGCGAGACCATACGCATCACATGGCAGTTCGACCTTCTGCGCTTGGAGCGACCGCAGGCGAAGAGCAGGGTGGCACCTGTGAGGGCCCGCGGGCGCCGCTCGGCTCTGATCGGCCATCGCCGCTGGCAGTAGCGGTGGCAGGAACAGAGTGAGGCGAGCAGGAACAAGGGCGTGGCCATGGCTGCAGACAGCGGGGCCCTGACTGCAGACAGCAGCGCCCTGACTGCAAACAGCACGGCCGTGACTGCAGACAGCACGGCCGTGACTGCAGACAGTGCGGCCGTGACTGCAGACAGCACGGCCGTGACTGCAGACAGTGCGGCCGTGACTGCAGACAGTGCGGCCGTGACTGCAGACAGCACGGCCGTGACTGCAGACAGCACGGCCGTGACTGCAGACAGCACGGCCGTGACTGCAGACAGCACGGCCGTGACTGCAGACAGTGCGGCCGTGACTGCAGACAGCACGGCCGTGACTGCAGACAGTGCGGCCGTGACTGCAGACAGTGCGGCCGTGACTGCAGACAGCACGGCCGTGACTGCAGACAGCACGGCCGTGACTGCAGACAGTGCGGCCGTGACTGCAGACAGCACGGTCGTGACTGCAGACAGCACGGCCCTGACTGCAAACAGCACGGCCGTGACTGCAGACAGCACGGCCGTGACTGCAGACAGTGCGGCCGTGACTGCAGACAGCACGGTCGTGACTGCAGACAGCACGGCGACTGTCGCTTCACCTTCTCCTGAATTCAGGTGCCGACAGGCTCCGACATGGCTAATGGCTGCCGGTGATTGGTGCCTTCACTTCTGGTCGGCATACGGGCGCCTCGGAGCCTGAAGCGCGAGCAGAGGAGAAGTGAGGGCTAACGGCAGCCAAAAAAACATACCATCCCACCTTCCAACTGCACAGCGATCACCAGCAAGACGGGCACCAGGCAAAAACTGGGTCAGAGCACGCGCCTCTGGTCCTGTCCATCAGAGTGGCCCAGTTGTTGTTGTGGAATTCGAACCCACTGGAAAAACGGGTCGGACAGCAGGCCTGGTCGGCTGGACAACCAATCTCGAACGATCTGAGAAAGCACTACGATCAGAGGCATACCTTTTATACATTCCTTAGGGCTTGAGGCCACCAATGCTTGGAAAAGTCCCGCCAATGAGCTGCTGAGCGCCAGCAATCGGGAACAGGGCCCCCTCAGCTGTCTCCAGGACTAGAGATCTTTTCTCAAACGGGGGGGGGGTAGGGTCCTGGATCCCACCCCCTGCACAGGGGCCCCGATATTTTAAAATGGTTCGAGGAAGCCATGTTAGCGAATAAAGTTTATAGCCACTATATGGAAAATTAAAGTACCTTTTTATATTTTTTTAGATGTTGACCAAGTTGTTCCCAGTTCGGTTTTGGGAGTCAGACTCTCACTGAAGTCCTCAAGGGACTTGTCACGGAGACCCCGACCTCACCACCCAAACGAGCAACTCCCACAGTAAAGTGATAATTTAAAAGCCAAAGTTAAACGCCCCACAAAGCACAGGGACGGCCGCCCCCTCCCCTCAGGTCACTCTCTCATCAGTCATTTGCCAGCCAACCTACGTCGGGTAAACTATTGAGAGCCGGAGCGTTTCAGGGCAACTAATCCCAGGCTTGTATATGCATATGCACTGCCCCTACATATTTTTGAGCAGCGGGTCGGAGCACAACGCTCTACCAGCTGAGCTGCCGGGGCGGCATCGCCTATCGTTTGTGGTGCGGTCATCGTGAAACGAACTCTATGAAAGGATGCCATAAATAAAGTGTAATTTTAACAATACTTAAAGGTTTCATTTTGATTCTCTGATACCCAAAAAGGGACTGGCCCACGGCTATACCATTGCGACGTATGAAGTAAAGAAGATGGAGCGGTTCAGCAGATCGTTGTCGCTGCAAACGGTAGGGGAGTAGGTGGCAAGTCGGCTCCCCCCACTTACCAAAATTTTAGATCCTTCACTGTTCAAGAGCAAAATATTCACAGCTGGAAAAGCATGAAGAATGTTAAATGTTAGCCAGAGAGGTGTGGCCAAGATAATTGATGATGCTAACAAGTGTTCTAGTTATGCGGATAAAATCATTCGATTGCCGCGCGGGATTCGAAGGGCACTCCTTTTTTATTAAATGGGATGTGTGCTAAAACAAATTTCGCGTCAAGTCAATATCAAACTGTTAACATTTAGTTTTAAACAGTGATACAAGTCGTTTTCGGTGGGTTTATGACTATCTTTAGGAGTGGTTTTAGCCTGAACTCTGGCTTTTGTGGCATTTATTTGGTCATTTTAGTGAAAATAATATTTGAACCCGGCCATTTTTCTTACTCGGTTTGGCCTTTCTCCCCCTAAAAAACCTGACAGCCCCGGTCAGGGCCTCTTGAGGTGGTCTCAAGCCCCATGAACTGCTCTGGGGGCCTCCACCTGGCTTATGTTCTCGTTGGTGTTGGTGTTGTTGGTGTTGTATTCCTTGAGGCGGAATTGCTCGGGGGCCTCGAGCTGGTCTAGGACCCCTTATTTGAATGGGGCACCCTGAGTGGGTCTTTCGCAGGGGTCCCTGTCTTAGGATTGGATTTCTTGTTCTGAATTTGATTGGGTTCTCGGAGTTGGTCTGGGACACCCTGACCTGACATGGAGGCCCCAGAGCGGGTCTTGGGCACCCTGATTTGGGTCATTGGTCTCTGAGTTTGTGTCGAGCCCCTTAAACTGGTCTGGGCCCACTTAGCTGCTCACGGGCCCATTGAGGTGGTATTTTGCAGGAGTTTCTGACTGGGTCTTTAGGCCTCTTAGCTTGTGAAGGGACCCATTAGAGAACAAATCGGGCATGCGCAGTCAGGGCTCGGACAATTTGTAGATGTAATTGATGTGCTTGGTCGAAGCCAGCGCAGCATTGTTATTTGCAATGGAGTTAGTATTCGGGACAGCACTATGGGCCCCGCGTAAAATGTTTGCGGGGCAAACATATCCCGTCCCCCACTCCCAAAATGGGAAGAGGTGTCTCCTTCGTCCCTCCAGCGGTGATCCATGCTTATGCTGCTTCCAGAAATTTTTGAAAATATATGACATCTATTGCATGCCATGACATTAGGGTGGCTGGTTACAATTCTGTTATTTGGGATTTTTCAGATGCGTGAGTAACACACCTTTATTGCCGATGACCGAGCGGACCTTTCAGTTTACAAACGGAGGATAAGGCTGGCTTACACTTTGTTAGATTTCGGCTCATGAAAATAGCGGATATTGTCAACGAATCATAAGTGAATCACACCATTTTTGGACGTTATTGAGATGCAGTGGTTTTTTGGTTGCGTTTCTCGTAAGCATTGTGATTCGCTGTTAAGTCCCGGTTACCAGTGATGCTGAATGTGCGAAATATGTTGAATGCTCCGACCGTAACGCCATCACGTGTTCTTGCCGCAGACCGGTGGCACCGTCTGTAACCAATATGTTCCCCCGTCTTCGGAAAGTCTTTTCTGCTGGGATCGGCCACCAGTATTAACAATGCGCAGCGACGCACAGCTTACAACAATACTCTTCATCGCCGAAATATATTTCCTCACTGCGAGCCATTTTACCACTTCCAAGAGCGTTGCCATTTCCTTACGTCTTTTCTATTGTCCCAACAGTATTTAAATGTGAGCATGTACAGAGCTATTCAACGGCAGTCCTGTCAATAATGAAGATGCCTGCGCTGGGGCAGACGCAGCATCAGACCCTCTGCAAACTCGTCTGTCAACATTGCAAGGTGTATTGGGAGTAATAGACCAGATAGCGAACGACGGGGAGCAGGTTGACGTCTCAGTGGTGGTAGTAGGCCTTGCTGTAGCCGTAGGAGCGGGGGTGGTAGCCGTAGCTGTACCTCCTGGGGTCGTAACTGCGGTAGTGGCCGTAGCTGGGATCCGCGGAGCGGCGGTGGCGGCTGTGGTAGTAGCCAGGGTGGCTGTAGTAGGTGCGAGGGTGGTAGTAACCGCGCGAGTAGCTCCTGTAGAGAACCGGCGAGTAGCCGCCGTAGCCACGGTAGTAGCCACGGCTGTAGCCGGCAGAGGCGACAGCCACCAGGGCTGCCAGCACCAGCAGCTGGGGAGAGCGCGGCCCGTCAGTCTCAGTCCGGCGGCAAACAGCTGACGCCTCACACCGACGAACAGCTGATATCTCAAACCACCAAACAGCTAACACCTCAAACCGACGAACAGCTGATATCTCAAACTCACAAACAGCAGACACATCAAACTGACAAGCGGCTAATGCAACAAACTCACAAACAGCAGACACATCAGACTGACAAACGGCTAATGCAACAAACTCACAAACAGCAGACACATCAAACTGACAAGCGGCTAATGCAACAAACTCACAAACAGCAGACACATCATACTGACAAACGGCTAATGCAACAAACTCACAAACAGCAGACACATCAAACTGACAAGCGGCTAATGCAACAAACTGACAAACAGCTGACACCTCAAACTGACAGTCCCTTGACTGAAGTACATTACAACGTCCGGCCACCATTAGTTTAAGCCAAAAAACCTAAACAAACGTTTTAACCAAAAAAAAGCGCCCCCACCACACGCCACGCCACAACACCCCCCGCGGGGTTACACAAAAAGTCAAACAAAAACCGGGCCCCCCACGCACGTAAAACACGTAGGCCACCTTAACGACCAGTGAAACTCCCACCATGCATGGGGTGGAAATGTGTGCAGTCGACTGCACCGTTTTCTATGCTGGGCAGTCGGATGATTTATCCCGAGGTCACAAACAGGCTGGGATTTCGATCCCTTTCAATCATTGAAGCGATAAGGCCGCACGTACAATGCTCAGAAAAAATTGCATTGGTGCCAACGCGGATTCACGTTTTCCCAAGATCGAAGAGCTACCCCAGAGCAAAAGCAACTCACATCTAATAGCAAGACCCAGCTAAAAGAGAAGAGTTTGTGCTGACTTATCTCGTGGAAATGACTACAAAGCACAGAAGCGGCGTGTAACACATTGTTCAACCATGCCTCATGAAAGGCTCCATTTGCTCTGGAATGAGTACGTGTTTTTAATTCAGAAAGACATTAGCGGACGACGAGCAACAGCTACTATACAATGGATTTCCTGTATTTGCTCAACGAGTTGGAATACACTTATTATACTCATTCATTTTTTTACTTCCTTACGCACGTGAAATAACTTCAATGAATTACCCGGTAAACGTCGCTAAAAAGCCGGTCCAAAACCAATGTTGACGGGAATCAGACCATAACATTAAACGCGGCCACCCCTCTGCACTTTGCGCTAGTTCTAGAGTCGTTCACAAGTCCGGACCTTTTTGTACTTAAAGGCACGTAGAATTCGTAGAACGGACCGATCAAAATGAAATCCTACTCTGATGGTTAGAAGTGCGTTCTTTTAATTTGTGTGCCTGTGATGTGAAATTTCCTGAGAGGGGTGGAGAGGGCTTCTAATAAAGTACCGTTACAGAAGTTGTGCCTGATCCAAATTAAAATTAAAACAAAGAGAATAAGAGCATTTCAGCCCAATTATTTTTAGCTTGGTGTTAGCCTACCTAGCTGAAAATACATGAGCAGCTTACCGCAAGCTTGGCGTTCATCTCTGAAGTTAGAAGCTGTGTTCTTTGCGAGAAAACAAGCAAGTGTGTCTGACGGGACCATGAGTCTCTGGCTTATATACAGTGAAGAGGTGTAACCTTGGACGCTACCTCCGGAGGAATCGCACCGGAGCCGCATGGCCGGCGGGGCTTGACTCCGGCGACTGACCGACCCTGCCACCCACCCCTGGCTCCCCAGCAGCACTCCCCGGCTCCCAGCAGCAGCAGTCCCCGGCTCCCAGCAGCAGCACTCCCCCGGCTCCCCAACAGCACTCCCCCGGCTCCCGGCAGCACTCCCCCGGCTCCCGGCAGCACTCCCCCGGCTCCCGGCAGCACTCCCCGGCTCCCCAGCAGCACTCCCCGGCTCCCCAGCAGCACTCCCCGGCTCCCAGCAGCAGCACTCCCCCGGCTCCCAGCATCAGCACTCCCCCGGCTCCCCAACAGCACTCCCCGGCTCCCCGCAGCACTCCCCCGGCTCCCCAGCAGCACTCCCCGGCAGCACGTCCTCGGCTCCCGGCAGCACTCCCCGGCTCCCCAGCAGCACTCCCCGGCTCCCCGCAGCACTCCCCCGGCTCCCCAGCAGCACACCCCCGGCTCCCCAGCAGCACTCCCCGGCTCCCCAGCAGCACTCCCCGGCTCCCAGCAGCAGCACTCCCCCGGCTCCCCAGCAGCACTCCCCCGGCTCCCCAACAGCACTTCCCCCGGCTCCCCAACAGCACTTCCCCCGGCTCCCCAGCAGCACTCCCCGGCAGCACGTCCTCGGCTCCCGGCAGCACTCCCCGGCTCCTCAGCAGCACTCCCCGGCTCCCCAGCAGCACACCCCGGCTCCCCAGCAGCACTCCCCCGGCTCCCCAGCAGCACTCCCCGGCTCCCAGCAGCAGCACTCCCCCGGCTCCCCAGCAGCACTCCCCCGGCTCCCCAACAGCACTTCCCCCGGCTCCCCAACAGCACTTCCCCCGGCTCCCCAGCAGCACTCCCCGGCAGCACGTCCTCGGCTCCCGGCAGCACTCCCCGGCTCCTCAGCAGCACTCCCCCGGCTCCCCAGCAGCACTCCCCGGCTCCCCAGCAGCACTCCCCCGGCTCCCAGCAGCAGCACTCCCCCGGCTCCCCAGCAGCACTCCCCGGCTCCCCAGCAGCACTCCCCCGGCTCCCCAACAGCACTCCCCGGCTCCCCAGCAGCACTTCCTCGGCTCCCCAGCAGCACTCCCCGGCAGCACTTCCTCGGCTCACCAGCAGCACTCCCCGGCTCACCAGCAGCACTCCCCCGGCTCCCCAGCAGCACACCCCGGCTCCCCAGCAGCACTCCCCCGGCTCCCCAGCAGCACTCCCCGGCTCCCAGCATCAGCACTCCCCCGGCTCCCCAGCAGCACTCCCCCGGCTCCCCAACAGCACTTCCCCCCGGCTCCCCAACAGCACTTCCCCCGGCTCCCCAGCACTCCCCGGCAGCACGTCCTCGGCTCCCGGCAGCACTCCCCGGCTCCTCAGCAGCACTCCCCCGGCTCCCCAGCAGCACTCCCCCGGCTCCCAGCAGCAGCACTCCCCCGGCTCCCCAGCAGCACTCCCCCGGCTCCCCAACAGCACTCCCCGGCAGCACGTCCTCGGCTCCCGGCAGCAGTCCCCGGCTCCCCAACAGCACTCCCCGGCTCCCCAGCAGCACTCCCCGGCTCCCCAGCAGCACTCCCCCGGCTCCCAGCAGCAGCACTCCCCGGCTCCCCAGCAGCACTTCCTCGGCTCCCCAGCAGCACTCCCCGGCAGCACTTCCTCGGCTCACCAGCAGCACTCCCCGGCTCCCCAGCAGCACTTCCCCGGCTCACCAGCAGCACTCCCCCGGCTCCCGGCAGCAGCCCGGGAGCCCTCTCGGCCGGGCCGGCCTGTTTTGTCACCAGCTGTACTCGGCTTTCTGACGGCTCAGTAACCAGCCGAGTTAGACCGAGCTAGGGCGAACTACCTCCCCACTGCATATGCAAATATTATTATCTCTTGTTCCTTTCAGAAAACACGTTATTGGGCATGAAAATGTCCTAGCATCTTCAATATATTAAAGGCATTGTCCCAATTTTAGGCAAAATAAGGTTAAACAAAACCAAACCCACAGAATAAGAACTGTCGAAATTATTTAGCCATATAGCCCTTTGCTGGCCAGGCGGCACAGGCGCACACAGTGTGGCATGCACAATATAGCTATAGCAAAACCCCATGGCTGCGCATAATACACACAGAGGGGTCAGTCCACCATAAATCGACCAAAAATTTCGTATAATAAAACCCTTCTATTTTTGATTCTCTCCGAAATTGGTGTCAAGGGCGTTTCAAAGGTGTAGAATCTAACCATGGCGCAAAAAAATATTTGAAAATTTTGTATGGCAGATATAGCCTCCGGAATTTTTCGGGGGTCACAATGTAGGCATTGTTTTGAAAGCCTATAGCTCTGCCATTTTTTTAAAGATTGTAACGATATCTTACATTTTTGTTCACCATTTAGTATATTTTAATTTGACTATCTTCGATTTTTATATTTCTGCAAAATTGATGGCATGACATCGTGACCTAGTTTTTGAACGGTGACCTTGACCCGCAGTACAGTGAAATTTATAAATTCGTGTAAAAGCATTTTTACCTTTGGAAATACTCTTTTAGGTAAAGTAATAAAAAATATGGCTTTCGCACTAAATATACTACTTCTTACTTCCGAAACATGACACTAGGTGTCACTATGGAGCTGTACCATCGTAACTCAAGGTATGGTTAATGCCAGTGACGACGGAACGTCCGAATTTAAGAAAGGCGCCATGGACTTTTCAACCAATTTCTTTACTGTCAACGCCATAGGGGGTGTTAGCCCTTACACGTACGGGGTGGGGGTGTTGCAACCCCCTCAGGTTTTTCCAAGAATTGAAAACGAGCTTTTTAAGCTAGAGTTCTTGAAATGTTGTATAGCCTCTGACGCATTCATTGCGGACATCTTGCAAAGAATTTTTCCTACCCTTCAAGGTCACGGAGTTATGATCTCAAGAGTGGAGGCATGTTGGGGTCATTTGGGCGCCTGTACACGTTTTCACGTGAATGCTCCAGACTCTTATCGTTCTTTTGCATCATTTGCTCATGAACTGTCCCAGAATATTTTCTTCCAGCCTTCGAGGTTCATTTTTATCAGGTTAGACCTTTTATGACCTTTTTTGACATTCAATGACCTTTATTTGAACTTGCGTGACCTCAGTGATAACTCTGTGTCGAATAACGACTGCAGATGCGTGTTTCAATTCGGTATTTCTAAATGAGATGAACACCGAATTATTTGACTTGCGTCCGATGCGGGCTTAACCTTTTTCGACCTCTGACCTTTACCTTGAAAGGGGGTAAGCAATAACAATTGAAGAAGCAAATTTACTTGGAGTAAATGATGCAGAATGGTTTATGAATAGTCAATTTGAATGATATGCACACTATATTAGTTGGTTTGCATATTACATGGACTTGACCTTTTTCGAAATTTGACCATGAAGCAGGGACTTGGCGTAACTGATGCAAAATTTCTGATGAATAGTCAATTTGCATGAAAATGACACTGAACAAGACGTTTTTCTTCCAAAACGGACTTGACCTTTTTCAACCTTTGAACTAATTTGACCTTGGAGGGGTGTAGGGAGTGACAGATGATTAGAAACTCACTAAATTGGCGTAAATGATTCAAAATGGTTTGTGAATAGTCCATTTAAATGATGTGGACTTTGAACTAGTTACTTTCACTTCTAAGGAGTACTTTTGAGCTCTGAACCAGTCCCATGCAATGCACTGCACCACTAAAAGTCACCAATGATTTGTTTTTAGTGCCTAAAACTTCTTCATTATAAAACAGCTAAAATAATGAGCATGCTGAGCAAAATTTACTACGAGATTACCATAGGACAAGTTTAAACACGTTTGAAAATGCCACAAGAGACTACCAAAGGCTATAAAAGCCGAACTGAGGTCATGACATGTTTTAACACGCGCCCCGCTGGGGGTGAAATTCGCCCCAGATAGCTCAAAAACGAAGGGACGCAGAACAGCCAAACCTATAGTACCTTATTCCTGATCAATTTTACACATATGACCAAATTTTTAGACAAGGTCATGTCAGGTCAAGGAGCTATTCAAGGTCAAGTGACCCGACCTCAAAACCTAAAATCACGAGTTTGAAGCAGCGCCCAGGGAACATCAGTAAACTAATCAATTTGAAACTTCCACAATATGATAAGGTCATTAAGCTCTACAAATCTGCTATCTCGGAATTTTGATATTGTTGACCTAAGGTGGGGTCAATTTTTTGGTCACCCCATTATAAGTCTATGGTGAAAAAGAATGGGCTCGTTTTCAGTAAATACTGGATAGATAAAGCTGAAAATCCTCAAACCGTCTATTCTTACCACGATCTTGACCATTAAGTTACGTTTTTGAGCATCTGACCTCCCAAAGGTCATACCAGGTCACGGGAGCATAGAGTGATTGTTTTGCCAATAAAGTCTCACTGAATTGAGATAAAGCTTTTTACTTAAAGCATTTTGAGATAAAGCATTTTGCTTGCATTGTGCTTATATTGTCATGGGGAGGCCATTTATATGCAACATGACCATACCAGGTCACTCTGTGACCCTGACCTAGCTCGAGGTCAGGTTATTTTGACTATTTGACCTAGCAAGGTCATATTATACATCATTCGATTTGCCGCGATGAGAGGAATCCAATGATGCATAAATATTTGCTCTAGCTCCCATGAGGCAGATCTAGAGGGAAACGTACACTGCTCTGTTGTAAGCCTATGGAGCCTTCTTTGACCTATGCTGACCTCAATATTGAACTTACATAAAAAGTATTCGTATAAAATATCCTCTTCTTTTCAAGAGCTTTCGAACGCCGCCCGTAATTTTCCTTTAGCTTTCGTGGGGAACGGGATACAGGGGGCGAAAGCCGCCCCCAGCGGGGCGCGTGTTAAATTCAAGCTACGTTCGGGGAAACGCGACACAAGGCCTCAAAATCCGAAAATCTTCCTTAACCCTCGCCCCACCTAGAATAATGAAATCGATGGTCCCCTAAGGTTTTTTCGGAACAACAGAAAAACAACGAGGGAAGCACCGCGGTTGAGGGTTCTACCCCTCACTCCATTATTTTGCCATCATCCCCAAAATTTATTACCCCGGGTCACCTTAGGTCAGGTCACCAGGCGATATCAACCAAGATCACCTCACTTTAACTTTTGAGCTCCACGATAGCTACATTTCTAAGCCGATCGATTTAAAACTTTCGACACTTCATGACCCCTCCGGAGTCTACAAAATTTATCTTCGGGATTTTTCGATGTAACCTCTTCCATAGAAAAAGCATGGGAAAAGCTGTCTTATGAGCTAAAAGTTACAAAATAATCTTAAATGCTCAATTTACTCAGAGAAGCGTTCTTGGACACCCTTTCATGTATCCCAAGGGCGATATTGTCCTTTGACCTATCTGAGATCATCAGAGGTCAAAAACAGCATTTTGACGATAACTTTTGACCGAATTAAGCAACAACACCGAATCAAAGGTCATGGTGTATGTCTCGTCACGAGTTTTCATTTGATAGATAACACGGTCACTTTCTTACCTTTCGAGACCTCCGGTCATATTAAGTCACGAGGTACCCTCTGGAGGTCAAACCACTGGCGGGAGGCCATTATGTTCCATATAGCGGAGAAAGTCCTGATATTTTCCTATCAAATGATTTTGGTTAGATCTCAATAGCTCTAATGGCGTGAGAGCTATGCTCAAGTTTCTTAAGGATTGTATGTTTTACTGGAAATAGCCTATCGTGACATAACTTGACCTCTGGAGGTCAAAACATAGACCTAAGCGCTTAAACGTGTTAGTAGAATCTTACTGAATTCACATGAGCTTTCTAATGCCCTTTACAGATTTGCGCTAACTTCCATATTTTCGGAGTTAGGGGGCATTGATGACCCCCAGTGGGGCGAAGGTGGCGCCGGACCCCCGGTGGGGCGCGGGTTAAATGCTTCTGGAAATGATATCATAGTTCGGTGATTCAATGTGACGGGAACACATTTATTTTCAAAAGATGTACAATGATCCAAACAACCATACATGACATTTACAACAGCTAAGATCATTCCCAAAGGTACAATAAGTTGAATTCAAAATAGGGGAGGGTAACCCCCTTTTCCTGTGCTTGTGTTAAAATGCTTCAACTCTAGGCTGACTGCTTGATTTTGATTCTTCAAATGTTTTTATCTTAAAGTTGCAAGTCAATTAGAACACGAGTTACGATAGCATAGCTCCACAGTGACACCTAGCGTTATGTATATGAAGCTAAAAGTAGTATATGCATTTCGAAAGCCATTTTTCTTTATTTGATATGAGAGACTACTACCATATGTCAAAACTCCTTCAAGAGAATTTTTGAATATCACTGTACCACGTGTCAAGGTCACCGTTATAAAACTAGGTCATGAGCTCACAAAATTTTTTTGTTTAGATTTTAAAATTAAAGATAGCCAACAAGTTTCCCGTAGAATTTACATCCTAAAACTATAAAATTTGTAGAAATGACTTGAAAACGTTTGGAGCTATAGGCATTCTAATCAATGCCTGTATAATGACCTTCAGAAATTGCCGGAGGCTATTTCTCTCAAACAAATTTTCAAACCATTTTTGGTTGCCATGGGTGGATTTTACGCCCTTGTGAGTCCCCATATACCAATTTTGGAGGAAATTAGAAGTAGTAGGGTCTTATGCCTTTGTCGATTTATGGTGGAATGGCCCAGAGGAGTAACGTCCTAAAGTGACCCCAACTATTTTTCCGAGGTAGCCAGAGAACCACTCGCCACCGGAAAACGTTACTGGGCCATATCTGAGAGCATTCGTGAGCGCGGCGACTGGTCAATAAATCTTGAAAATCAGTCAATATTTTTTTACATTAGACCGTCGCAATCCAGCGATTGCACCCGTTCGCCTGCACTGTAGACCAAGTGGAGACTTCATAATGTCATATAATCAGGTTTTATGTCAAGGTAAACCCACACGAATGTCAATGTCAATGTCAAAGGTCACATGTTAAGGCCATTGACCCTAGTATTCCGGTCAGATGGCATCATTCAGCATGAAATATTTTATATATTTTAACTTCTACATATATATTTATATATTTTAACTTTTACATATTTTAACTTCATAGTTATGGCTACTCAAGGTCAGTTTAAAGCAGGGATGCGGAGCCGAGAAAATTGTGAATGGCTCCGGCTCCGACTCCGGTCCGGGGTTATGATTTCGGCTCCGGCTCCAGCTCCGGCTCCGGGTTCAAGTGTCCTAACGGCTCCGGCTCCGGGCAAAATAGTCGGCTCCGACCGGCTCCGGCTCCGGCTCCGGCTCCGGCTCCGGCAATGTACCTATATCCAAAATGTGATCGACACGTTCTCAAGGGCGTGAAAGTCCATCAGATACAAAGTGATTATGTATTTGTACGAATGAAAAATGGCAACTGGATGAACGAACGCTCTTGACCAGATGCCAAAGGCCAGTGAACCTCAAAAATGGACTAACCTACACTGCAGTGTATTCGTATGGCAAACTGCACTGCACTGTTATGGCAAACAGAAATATGGGTCAGACATGCCCGCAAACCCACATAAAAATTAAAGATACAACGAACAAGTAAAGCTTGGACGTCCCGCAAAGAAAAATTCCGGTGAGCTAACAGTGTTCAACATAGAAAAACACATCAGATAGGCTGATGGCATAATTCCTTTTCAAGAAAAATCGAAACCAGCCACCCTACTGCCCAGGGCCCAGCAGCTGGTTCGCTCACTACACCACCCAACACTGGCAGCAACATTGCCTCCAATATGTCTGCTCTTAGTCTGGACCTGAGATCAGTAAGCAGTAGCTTCATCGCGGAGAACAACCTCTTCCACGGACACCTGAGTAACTGGTAGCGCGGCCATTACCAGGCTAGCCGGCTGGATGATGGCTGGATATCTATCTCTAAGATGTCCCATACGGTCGCCCGTATGGTCGCTTTAGGCGATCCAGGTTTTTAAGTCGGCTAGTGCCGCATCGAGTGACGGGGATGCTGTTTTCTGCGCCTTTTGCCCTCGTTTCTCGACAGACCTAGTATAAACTACTTCCCCGAGTACATGATAGCTCTCCTGGGGGGAGGTGGGAGCAAATATTTTATTGCTCGACAGACCTAATGTAAACACCTTCTTTCAAAAAATTTCTTCGGCCTTTGGGGGGCCAAAAGATAGTCGCCCCCCTTCCAGGGCTTGGGGGGCCATGGCCGGAATGGCCTCCCCCCTGCGTCTGCCAACAGGGGCGGATGCAGGCCGACGGTATGGAGTAAAGCGTGAACAACATATGTTTTTTTTTAGAAAATCGGCAAAAATCGCCAAACATTGGGCGGTTTGGAAGGCAAATGCCTTTTTTGCCCCTCCCCCATGGATCCGCCAATGTCCACCAATGCTTTCATTTGTTGCCAATTTCTGCCCATGCTAAATGGCCGGAGCGCATCCCCTGCCGAGTGTGAGACTCGGCAGATTTCACGGTTTTCTCGGGAGATTTCACTAATCCCGATATACATAACATATTGAGAAAATTTAATATTTCAGGTGAATAAATGTGCTTCCATGCGACATCTCACGAGGTGAAATATGACCATTTCACGTTTGATTTTTGGTAATTTTAGAGCTCTTTGGGAGCCGGAGTCGGACCCTTTCTGACGGCTCCGACTCCGATCAAAAGTGTTTTGGCGGCTCCGGCTCCGGCTCCGGCTCCGGGCAGAATGGTCGGCTCAGACCGGCTCCAGCTCCGGCTCCGCATCCCTGATTTAAAGGGAATGTGGCACCTTGGTCGAATCCTGGAATTTAGTGTAATTAGGCGTACTTTTAGCCGAAAATAATTAAACCACTATGATTTCTCTGAAAAATGTACCATAAGCTCAACATTTTGATTTTTAAAATATTCCTCTAGGAAAAGAAATAAATATATGCCTGTGAATGATGTCATGATCTGGCAACCACTACCATACTCGATACACTTCAAGGGCTTCGATTGGCTGATGCTCATCGTGACGTCAGCATATGTCGTCACACCAGCCCAAGGCCTTTAAATGTAGAGGTAGAACGCTCCCCTCTCAAAAATGGCAACCTCTGTTTCTAGAGACTTTTACGTTCGTGACGTCAGCAGTTGCTCTCAAGGTGGAGCCGCCCATTCATTCAATGAGAATCGACTACGGATCGTGGAGTGTTTTACGGTTTCAAGATGCATCTGGCGAGGGGTAGACCCAGGATTTATTACCCCACGTCCAGAAAAACAGTATTATTGCCCCTAACCCTCAACTTACTCCTGATAGCCCCGTCTTCTACAATGCTTAGCGACAATGCGTTGCTAAGCAGCTCTAGGCGATCGCTGACGTCATCACCATGGTGAATGCCAGATTTGAGGTTGCCATTTTTGGCATAGGCTAAAAAGCCTGAGCGCAACCCCCTGCACCAGCCGCTCACAAGAATGGCCACCTGGCAAGAGGTACATTGGAGGTACATTTCGGGTAGGTTTTAGGTTTTTTCTACGGAAATATCGAGTTCCAAGACAAATGATATATTGAGTACCGGGTTTTCCGACTTGCTTTACAACTTGGCTATCTCAGTTGAAATCACGTTATAAAGCTGCCACATTCCCTTTACAGGTCACAGCGTCATCTTAAGAAAAAGCGTCAAAGCATATATATCCCAAAATTTTCGACATTTACCCCTTCTGCCTCTGCTCTTGAATTTCGAATTTCAAAAAAACTAAATATATGTGTATCAGCATACAATTATGAAACTACACACGAATTTTCATACAAATCAAATAATAAAAGGAGGCGCAGTAACCAGTTGAAAAATGTTCAAAATAACCTATTCTTTTGCCCCCTCCCCCTGACCCCTCCTTCTGAAATGTTTGAAAATATGTATTGCTAAACAGAGAGTGGTCATAAAAACAAACAAAATGGCTTTTGTTTCATTGAAATTAGTCGAGAACTTTCCGAGATTTCAGGGGGCCGATGGAGCCCCCTACCGATTCTGACTTTTTACAGGGGTAGCCTAATAGGGTTAAAGGCCACAAGTCAAGGTCGAAGGTCTTTTTCATGGTCGTACCCTCATTTCCCGCACAAAGGCTGCTATAGTACCAGTCATATTGTACATTATTGGGTATATATCATATTGTTACGTCATAGATTATTGATCTTGAATAACCTTTGCATCAAAATTTCGGAGAACATTGGGTAGGACCTTCCCTCTATAAGCGTAGTCCCGTTTTGGTGTATTCGCGGATTTTTCCGCATAATCACAGCATTCCCCAACAGGTCTCCAGCACTGCCAGGGTTTCACCTTTTCTTTCTCGTTTGACCTTGAAGATACTGACCTAGGTCAATTAAACATTGGCATAACGTAGATTAACATCGCCCCACACATTCCCCAACGGTTATTTTCCAACCCTCTTGGTTTCCAAAATCTTTAGGACCTCCCTCCACTGTGCCCGTTAACACGCGCCCCGCTGGGAGGGCGAAATTCGCCCCGCTCCTGGTTTTCCCCAAATAGCTCAAAAACGAAGTGACGCAAAACGATGAAACTTACAGTACCTTATCCTGGATCAATTTTACACATCTGGCCAAATTTTTGAGTCATGTCAGGTCAAGGAGCTATTCAAGGTCAAGTGACCCGACCTCAAAACCTAAAATTACGACTTTGAAGCATCGCCCGGGGAACATCAGCAAACCGATCAGTTTGAAACTTCCACAATATGATAAGGTCATTAGGGTCTACAAATCTGCTATCTCGGAATTTTGATATTGTTGACCTAAGGTGGGGTCAATTTTTTGGTCACCCCATTATAAGTCTACGGTGAAAAATAAAATAGGCTTGTTTTCCAGTAAATACTGGCTAGATAAAGCTGAAAATCCTCAAACCGTCTATTCTTACCACGATCATCAGGCCACGGGAGCAGAGAGTGATTGTCTTGCCAATAACTTCTCACTGAATTGAGATAAAGCTCCCATTTTGCTTGCATTGTGCTTATATTGTCGCAGGGAATCGATTGATATGTAACATGACCATACCAGGTCACTCTGTAACCCTGACCTAGGTCGAGGTCAGGTCATTTTGACTATTTGACCTAGCAAGGTCATATTATACATCATTCGATTGGCCGCGATGAGAGGAATCCAATGATGCATAAATATTTGCTGTAGCTCCCCTGAGGGCAGATCTAAGAGGAAACGTACACTGCTCTGTTGTAAGCCTATGGAGCCTTCTTTGACCTATGCTGACCTCAATATTGACCTGACATAAAAATTATTCGCATAAAATATCTTCGTCTTGTCAAGAGCTTTCGAACAACGCCCGTAATTTTCCTTTAGCTTTCGTGGGGAACGAGATACGGAGGAGGGGGCAAAATACGCCCCCAAGCGGGGCGCGTCATGCAAGGGACCTCAGCGGGGCGCGTGTTAAGGCTCAGATTCGCTAAAAAGGCTTTGTCTGGGGTAACGGCCGTAAGTTTCGGCGCGATTTTCGCTCTCCCGAATTCGCAAATTGCCGATCCCGTGTTGAGCAAATGCGGGAACGTGAACGGGTTTAAGCGGTTGCGACGCGAGAACGGCACACCCCACTCGCCGGGTCCAAACGCACAGAACAATAAACGTGCACCTGCCATGCTTCATGATCAAATTTAACCTGCGCCCCACCGGGGTCCGGCGCCACCTTCATTCCACAGGGAGCATCGATGCCTCCCCTCTAACTCCGAAAACATGGGGTTTACCGCAAATCTGCAAAGTGCATTAGAAAGCTCGCGTGAATTCAGTAAGAAATTACTTTGCATTTTTAAGCACTCAGGTCAATGGTTTAACTTCCAGTGATTAGGTCACGATAGGCTATTTTCACCAAAATATGCAATGCTTAAGAAAACTGGGCATAACTCTTAATGCATTAGAGCTATTGAGATCTGGTCAAGTACATTTGATAGGAAAATGCTGGACCCTTTTCCGCTATGTGAAACGTGATGACCTCCCGCCAGTGGATTGACCTCCAGAGGTCACCTCGTGACCTAATATGACCTGAAGTCACGAAAGGTCAGAAAGTGGCCTTCTTGTATATAAAATGAAAGCCAGTTACGAGACATACACGATGATGATAGAGCTCAAAAGTTGAAGTGAGGTGACCTTGGTTGACCTCGCCTGGTGACCTGATCTTGGGTGACCCGGGGTAATAAATTTCAGGGATGGTGGGAAAATGATTAGGTGAGAGATAGAGCCCTCAACCGTATTGCTGCGTCTAGTCGTTTTTCTGCTACTCGGGAAAAACTTAAGGGGGGCCATGGATGGCCCGGGGGGCGAGGGTTAAGATCCGCACATCGTGCTGATTCTGCTGTCACACTTGCCATCAATACCGCAGTCCAAGTGATGCTCACGGCAAGGACAGAAAACGCCACCGGATGATTCTACCAGCGAGCTATATAACACTCAAAAAAATTCGCGCGCTTCCGGTGGGCCATTGCCGTAGCATCGTTTTAAAAGGGTTCCTACCCTGGTAGCAACCAATTCAACAAACCACCCATCCCGGCGGAGCCTCTGAATAGGTCAATTTGATCTCCCAAATCCCTTCCAAAAGGGTGAGAGTTGGCGACGCCGTATAACCTTGGCAGTTGGTGCATCGTTAATGGGAATGTGGCACCTTTAACACGTGATTTTAATTGAGATGGTTAAGTTGTAAATCATGCCAGAAATCCCGGTTCTCAATATTTCATTTGTCTTGCAACTCGAAATTTCCGTAGATAAAAGATGAAAACCTATCTGAAATGTACTCAAAATGTACCCAAGCAGCCGACCACAGTTGTCAGCGGTTGTTGTGACGTCATACTGACGCCACGGTGAGTAATCAGCCTCTTGAAGCCTGTTGAATATGGTGGTAGTTGCCAGATCATGACGTCATCCACATGCAGAGGTTTATCTCTTACCACAGAGGATCATTTTAAATATCACAATATTTAGCTTATTGTACATTTTCAGAAAAACCATGGACATATTTATTATTTTTTGCTAAAAGTACTCCTAATTACAATACATTCCGGGATTCGACCAAAGTGCCACATTGCCTTTAAAGGGAATGTTGGACCTTGATCGAATCCTAATTTAGTGTAGATAGGCGTACTTTTAGCCGAAAATAAGGAAACCACTCCTTATTTCTCTGAAAAATGTACAATAAGCTCAATATTCTTATTTCTAAAATGCTCTTCTAGGATTGAAATAAATATCTGCCTGTGGATGATGTCATGATCTGGCAACCACTACCATACTCGAAACGCATCAAGGGCTTCGATTGGCTGATGCTCATCGTGACGTCAGTATATATCGTCACACCAAGAGCCATGACAATTGTGACCTGCTACTAAGGGTACATGAGGGGTAGATCGCAGGTAGGTTTTAGCTTTTTTCTACGGAAATCTCGAGTTCCAAGACACATGACATATTGAGTACCGGGTTTTCCGACTTGCTTTACCACTTGGCTACCTTAGTTAAAATCACGTTATGAAGGTACCACCTTCCCTTTAAGCCCTAACAATTATGACTAACAAGCCGCCTGCAATGCTCCTGGCTTGGTTTACCAGGGTCCTCGAGAGGGTTCCAGTTCTCAAGTCGATTTGACCACGTCACAGGTGCGACAGGGGGAATCGGCTAGTGAAAGCCACGTGCTGTGACGAGGATTTTACACACCTCGTTAACAAGGAGCGGCGGAGCCTGCAATTGTGGTTAGTTGCGCATCGGACGGTCTCCGCTCTCATTGGCTACACCATTTCCGTTCCTGTTTTTTTCAGTCATTCATCTTCTGCCTTCGCGGCCTCTACAGGTCTTCAACGACGGCATGGTAAGGAAGTCAAAGAAAGCTGGTGGGAAACTGTGCGTGAGTGCTTTTTTCCGCATAGGACAGGGCAGAACTAGAAACATGTCTTCCAGTGAACATTCTTAATTTTCTTAAACTATTAACAATCATCTTGGATCATCTAGGATAAGACAGAACTTGAAACATTCCTTCCTGGAATTTTTTTCTTCATAAAATCATAAAGCCATCGTGGATCTTTGCCGTTACATAGCCTCGCCATTACGGGAGGAGTTTTGCAACTCTCTTAAGGTTTTTCAGAAGTGATAAAAATCGTTCACATTACGGTCTTGAAATGCTGTGCAGCCTATGGCTATTATTTATTGTTTATTTGTTTCATGATCAACAGGCTGCTCCCATTTACAGCTCATGTCGTATAAGAGATCGAGCACTCAGCTTATACATGATATAACGAATCCACACACATATAACGCACTTAAGACAAAGAAAACATTACAAGAAATCAAGGGGAGATCACTGCAGAATTTTTATGCACGCCCGAATTTGATATCTGAACCGACAAATGTTGAACTGAATATATCTGAATTTTGAAACTATGTTTTCATCGACTATGTTTTCTAATAAAAACTTAAGCTTTTCAAAAACGAGTCAAGTGGAAATCGCGATGAATACATTATCACATTTATTGGTATATGAAACTGACAAGAAACAATGTGCCAACTGAGCACTACACTAGTGCGACCTGATTTGTCGAGGACCTTGTGTCAGGATCTCTCCACTAGAGAAAGTTATAAAGAAAGAGGTTGATACAGATAGCTTCGTATCCTAAGCATGGTATTTTCTTATAGTGGCGAAGAATGTATGGCAGTCACGTCATGATGTTGGTAAAGATGGTGAAAATGACCATTATCTGCCAAATACATATATTATTTTTAATGAATTTTAGAAGCCAGAAGTTGTCAACAGTTTCACCTAAAACGCCTGGTCACGACCGTTGTGACCAGGCGTTGTAGGTGAAACTGTTGACAACTTCTGGCTTCTAAAATTCATTAAAGTAATATATGTATTTGGCAGATAATGGTCATTTTCAACATCTTTACCACCATGATGGTATTTTCTGTCGCAGATCGAGCATGCAGTGCTCTACTATGGTGCCTGGGACCGTCCGTGCTGAATCCCGACTGGAGACTGGCTCCAGCCGTCGTGAAGACCTCAGAGGGAGAGACGACGGTTGAAGTAGACGGCGTGTGCGTCGCCACAACTGACACTGCTGAGGGTGGCAGCCCTATTCTTATATAACATCAGATACGGGTCTGTGCGCCGGTTGGGGTGGTTTACGGCCTCGGAGGTCCTGAAAGTGGAGCGGAGATTAGAGATACCTTGGTGGAGAAACTTCGGTGCTAAGCCGCCACACCTAAACGCACAAGTGAGTTTAGCTTTTTGCAAGGTGAACACTGAAGTGAAGGCCAAAGAACGCAAACGAACGTGACCACTAGCCATTTTACGTTTACCAATGAATTATACATTATCCTAACGTTTCGCTATACAAGCTTCTTCAGGGGTTTCAAAAGCTAATACGTAATGGTTAGTCGAGATGAGGTGGCTAGAAAAATGTGCACGAGTGAATGTGGTGAAATTGTTGGTTAATGAGAAATTTCCATGTCTGATTTTGCCTGATTTTGTGGAAGCTGAGGGAACCTTTCCAAATAAATTCCTTCACGGGTAAACAAGTGTGTCTTCCTTAATCCTCATTACATTTTAATACATAATAGTGAACGGGAAACGGACCTCGTAAGAATTAAAAATGCAGGGTTGAAATCAAAATAAGAGACAAACTTAAAATCCAGTTTACAACCCGCATAAAATCCAGAAATCTAGTAAAGTAAGGGCTGAAAACTCGCTATACACGCATAGAACGAGGTCAATGACTTCGCTCAATCCTTATTATAATACAAAAACACGCATTTGTCTTATTAAAATACCAAGATACGAGCTATTTGCATTAGTAAATACCTCATCACGGCGCCTTGTATGAACCTCGCCAAACTAAGTGCGGTAAGAGGTTTTTTACACCAGAACCCTTGAGGTTGTGTCTCAATGCACTTTCATTCCCTCGTCTTACCACACACAAGTTAAAGTCTTGCAAATGCCTAATAACAAGGGCTTTACGAGGAAAAAACTTGTCAATTTTTTCAGTGAAGGTCTTGACCGGTTCGCTTCTCACCAACAAGCCATGTTTTCCTTTCTCGAAATGTCATAGCGGAGTCGTAAATAATTCGTTCGTTGTGAGGACCTTCTCCACTCGTGTTTAAACAAGTTGAAGAAGTTTTCGACCTGTACATATTTCAGGCCTTCGTCAGCAGTTTAGAAGCACAATTCAAAAACAATCCTGATTGTTTTTGAATTGTGCTTCTAAAGTGCTGACGAAGGCCTAAAATACAGGTCGAAAGTTTCTTCAACTTGTTTAAACTCGAGTGGAGAAAGTCCTCACAACGAAAGAATTTTCCTTTTTTCTTTTTTCTTGGCTGGCAACTCCGATGATTATGTGGCGCCGAGGGGGACGGAGGGCTAACTAGGCCGGGTTAGGGCGCCTAATCCTGCCCCTGGGCGGGCTCGGTCACGTGGCCCTTTGCTCACTGCAGGGGTCACGTGACCGGGACGAATGCACGCGCCAGCTGACTGTGCCACCCAGTCTTCATACACCGTCTTTGCGCCGAAACGGAGACACGTGAAACAAATTATTGGCTAGATCAAAAGGTCTCAAACAGTTGTTTCAGAGGTGCTTTTCTCATTTTGTGCAAGTTCGGCCTCCAAATGCCTTAAAATAGCTCTCAAAGTCAACATTTCTAGACGACTTACCGATAATTTTCGCTATCCATCAAATGGCGTAGCCTCGTGTGCCTGCCGTACCCGTTTGGCAGTGATTTTGTATTGGTGCATGTCGTGATTTGTTGTTTTGTTGTGTGACTAACCCATTTTTTACCCGTTGCAGTGATTGCCTGAGGGCCGAAGTCAGGGGTATTTGGATTTATTGAGAGTTATTGAGTTATTGAGATATTTTGAGTCCTGTCATCTCGGACGAAGTGGGTATCATTATGTGTTTCTTCGGTTCTCAGTTTAGACACTACACTCGCTATTGAACGACATTTAAAGTCTCCTTTTTGCATTCCTGGATTCATACTTAAGTCAGTTAACCTATTGTTGTTGCCCTTGTTTGATGTCCTAATTAATGATTGGTTAAGAATGTTAATTTTGCCATTAAAAGAGATTTTCAATGACATCGGAGACTGCGACGATGAATGCTGAATGCCCGTTTCATGGTCTGTTGCAGTCATTACGTTGATCAACAAGTGCGGAAGCTACACTCAATACAGAACACCGTTCCTTAATGTATTTCAGTTTATTTTGAAACCGTTGTAGCTAACGCCATAACAGTAACGATTCTTCCCTGAATGGACACAGCAGCGATCCCTGACTAACAATGCTCTGTTCCATATTGTAGTGTAGTGATATGTAATGTAGTGATGTAGTGTAGTGATGTGGTAGCTCCCTAACTGTGAATCTCCATAACAAGCTTAGCCTGTTTGCTTCTTAACTTGATCATGGAAGAACTGAAGCAAGAACTGCCTCAGGTTCGCACCAGAAGTGGGAGACCAGTCAAAGTGACTCCGGAACTAGCAGAGTACCAAGCCGAGATGAAAGAGAAAAACTACAACCTACTTCTTAAGAAGTTGAGGAAGACAGGTGGTTTATTGGTTCAAGAGAGCGAGGCACATGTAAGCAAGGATGCATCCACAGACGAAACAAGAGTAAAGAATATAGAGGAGTGGTTACATGATTATGTGACTCTCATGCAAACAAGTATTGACTTGCAGGCACTTCTTCCAGCAGAAAGGATAGCTGATCATTGCATTATGCAGAGAGAAGTAACTGCAGAGCTGAATGTAATGAAAAACCAACTAGAGAAACTGCAGAAGAAGTTGCACACCATCCAGAAAGAACGTCCAGCAGGGTCACATGCTCCTCCAGTGACAAGTAAAGGAACCAAAGTAAGTTCAACCAGTGCCGTGAAGGCCAACTTGGCCATGATGCGGCTACAAGATGATCGCCACAAGGCTGAACTTGCTGCTCAGTTAGAAGCTTTGAAGGAGAGGCAAGAAATCCAGAGACAGAGGCAAGAGCTGGAGTTAAAGGAGAAGGAGTTGGAGATTAAAATGCAATTGAAGACACATCAAGCTCAAGATGCACTAATGAAGAAATTTGAACAAGAGATAGGAGAGAATGAAGAAGCTGATGTGGTGAATCCAGAAATCCAGCCGTCTCAGCCCACAACACTCCAACTAAACCCAGAGGCCGCAATTTTCCAGCCATGGTGCCAACAGCAGGAGACAAGGGAAGGATACGTTCAAGAAGATGGTGTCACTAAGGTCCTCACCGGTCTATCTGACCTGCTGATGGAACAAAATCGAAGGAGCTCTTTACCAGCCCTGGAACCAGCAGTCTTTACTGGGGATGTGGAGAAATTCCACCTCTGGATGAAAGGCTTTGAGAGCTACATCGAAAATAGAACTTCCGATCCGGCAGAGCGTCTGCGTTTTCTAGATCGGTACACAGGAGGGGAGGCCAAAGCAGCTATTGAGGGGCTTCTGCATCTGAGAACTGGAGACGCTTACCTGGCAGCAAAGAAGAAGCTTATAGAGTGCTTTGGAAACGACTTCATTACCGCCAGCACATATCGTCGCCGTCTGAGAGAATGGCCATCGGTTCGTCCTGGTGACGGCAAGGAGCTGAGAAGATTAGCAGATTTCTTTGATAGTTGTCTGCCAGTTTGTGCATCTGGTCTGTGCACCCTAGACAACTACCATGAGAACAGCTTCATCGTGTAGAAGCTTCCGAGGCAGCATGTGGACAGATGGAAGCGTGTTGTCGATGCAAGGCTGTATGAACCGAAGGAGGGTGTGGTACCAGGGTATCCCTCCTTTGCAGAATTCGTCGGTTTCGTTAACCGGGAAGTCAGAGTGGCCTGTGGACCTGTATGCGCACCCACAGAAGAAACAGCTCTACCATCGAGATCTCAGCCTTTAAAGGGGACGAACAAAGGTAGAGCGGGAGCATTTGCTTCTGCTACCGCATGGACACCTGCTTTGGGAAAGGAAGGAAAGGCACAAAGGGAACATGGAGAACAGCGCACAAATCAGTTCTTGCTGAGAGATTGTCTTCTGTGTTCTGGGAAACACACCCTGTCAGACTGTAACACCTTCCAGCAGATGCAGTTATCAGCGAGACACGACTTTGTGCGCAGGAGAGGATTATGTGGTGGATGTCTTCGCAAGGGTCACATCAAGAGAGAATGCAGAAGAAAAGTGTGTACACCAAATGCAACTATGCACACCCTACACTTCTTCATGACGATACCATCGCTTCTAAAGGGAGAAGAGCGCCAAACTGCAAATCTGCAGAGACTCAAACTGCATCTTCATTCAAGACTTCCACTTCAAGCATGCAGCCTGGATCTCCGTGCTTTCATTCACTGACCGTTCCTGTCGCAGTCTACCAGCAGTCGAAGCCGGAGCACAGGGAGGTCGTGTACGCCATCCTTGATCCGCAGTCAGATGCGACGTTTATCAAGGAGAACATTTGTGAAAAGATAGGTGTCTCGGGAGAAGAAACTATCTTAGAGCTTAGCACAATGAGTGGAAGAACACAAGTGCCGGCATCAGCAGTGACAGGACTTATTGTAGAAGCGATGGATGGTAGCTGTGAGATCAATCTCCCAACGACCTTCACACGTGAGGACATGCCGGTGGAGCGGCAGTTGATCCCCAGGCGGGATTCTGCAGCAAAATGGCCACATTTGGAAACAGCCGCCAGTAACCTGCCTGACTACTACCCCGACAGCGACATTGGCCTCCTGATCGGACTCAACTGCAGCAAGGCAGTGAAGCCCATGGATGTAGTGACAGGAGGTGACAATGAACCTTGGGGTATACGTACAGCCCTAGGATGGGGAGTCGTGGGCTTGGTACAGCCGACTGCAGGCGATGCAACACGCAGTTACGCAACATCTGGAAGTCTAGCTTCTAAGCAATGTCATTTTGCTTTAAAGACACAAGTACGGGAGGTAAGACCGTCACACTTGATCGATATGCTCAACGCAGAGTTTCAGGACACCCTGGTGAACGCTAAGACCTCACAAGACGATGCAAGGCTTGTTAACCTGATGGAGTTAGAGATGCATGTCACAGAAGATGGTCATATGGAAGCATCACTACCTCTGAGGAATCCAAACGTAGCCATTCCAAACAACAAACAGCAGGCACTCCAGAGACTGAACGCCTTGAAGAAAAGACTTCAAAAGGATCCCAGCTTCTTTTTTTATAAATTTTGTCCAAGTAGTTCCTAGTAAGGCTGCTGGAGTCGGAGTCTCACTAAAGTCATCAAGGGACTTGTCACGGAGACCCCGACCCCGCCACCCGAACGAGCAACTTCCTCAATGGAGGGTTAATTTAGAAGCCAAAGTTTAACGTCCCACAAAGCACAGGGACGGCCGCCCCGCTCAGGTCACCCTCTCACCAGTCAGTTGCCAGCCGACCTGTACGTCGGGTAAACTATTGAGCGCCGGAGCGTCTCAGGGGAACCGATCCCAAGCCTGGACATGCACTGCCTCTGCATGCTTCTGAGCAGCGGGCCGGAGCCCAACGCTCTACCAACTGAGCTACCGGGGCGGCAATTCTATGCTGACTACAAGACCTTTTTAACAGACATGCTGGAGAACGGATATGCAGAGGCCGTGCCAGATGACGAACTCCACTCAGCGGACGGGGGTGGCCAAGCGTGGTACTTGCCACACCACGGTGTGTACCATCCTCGTAAGTAAAAGCTGAGGATTGTGTTTGACTGTAGCAACGAACATCAAGGATTCTCCTTAAATCAAAATCTCATGCAAGGGCCTGACATGTCAAACAACCTCAGCGGAATACTCGTCCGTTTTCGTAAACAAGCAGTGGCGCTGACGTGTGACATCAAAGGGATGTTCAACCAAGTGAAAGTGGACAAAGGACATCGCAACCTCCTGCGCTTCCTCTGGTGGGAAAATAGAGACTTCAGCAAGGATGTTCAAGAATCTAGAATGACAACCCATCTCTTCGGGGCATCCTCTTCTCCAGCATGCGCCATGTACGCATTGAACAAAACAGCCGACCTCCAGGAAGATACTCACGGAGCAGAGGCGGCTGACACCATCCGCTCTGACTTCTATGTCGACGACGGGTTAGTGTCGGTGCCCGATGCGCCCACAGCCATTGCACTCGCAGAAAACCTCACGAAGATGTGCGCCAAAGGGGGGTTTCATCTGCAACAATTTGCGTCCAACTGTCCGGAGGTTGTACGCAGTATACCAGAAGATGGCGGTCAAAGAACCTTCAAAAGAGAGACGTTGTTGACGAATACAGACCTGTCGAGCAGGCTCTTGGTCTAAGCTGGGATCTAGAGAACGACACGCTTCAGATAAATGGAAGACTTCCGGAGAAGAAGGCAACACGAAGAGGCATTCTCTCCGCGGTGTCATCAGTGTATGACCCCCTGGGTCTTGTATCTCCTTTTGCTCTGCAGGGGAAACAGGTGTTGAAGCGACTTTGTTGCGACGGCACGGGATGGGATGACCCCGTGTCTGGAGAGCTTGCACAGAGTTGGCTAGAATGGAAGCTCGATCTTGCGTCACTGGCTGACATTCAAGTACCGAGACCATATGCTCCAACGTCGTGCCTGGTCAGGAGTTATGAACTGCACAGCTTCTCGGACGCCAGTGTTGAAGGATATGGTGTTTGCAGTTACCTGCAAATGCGAACTACAGATGAACAGGTCTACTCTGCGCTGGTGATTGGAAAGGCAAGTGTGACGCCCAAGCGCGCCGTAACTATCCCTAGGCTGAAACTAAGTGCAGCTGTCCTCTCCGCGAAAACAAGCGAGTTCCTAAAAAATCAGCTGAGTATCCCTGGACTGAAGGAACAGTTCTGGACGGACAGCAAAGTAGTCCTGGGCTACATTCACAATCAAACCAAGAGGTTTCATACCTTTGTAGCTAATCGCGTACAACAAATCATGCAGACAACATCCCCCAGCCAGTGGAGACATGTAACATCGGAGGAAACCCCAGCAGATTTGGCATCTCGTGGGCAAAGGGCCTTAGAACTGAAGAATAACCACTCGTGGTGGCATGGACTTGAGTTTCTTTGCAGAAACAACGCACCCAATACGACTGAGCGCTTCTTAGTTCCAGACGACGACCCGGAGGTGAAGATGACTACAACATTAGCTACCTCCGGTGCAACAGTGAAGAAAGGTTTCTCAAATCTACCAGAGAGACTAACATATTTCTCAGACTGGTTCAGAGCGTGCAAGGCTGTTGCCCTGTGCATAAGATACGTGCGGATGCTTCGTCATCGTGCCCACTGCGCCAAGGGCAAGCATGAAGACTGCAAATTTGATCCGTGTGTCACGGTGGACACCTTAAAATTCCGAGAGGGTAATATTACAGGCAGTTCAGAAGGAGAGCTTCGAAATGGATGTCAACCAAGCTCAAGCCAACCAGGGTATCAATGGACCAGTAACCACAGAAGTGTCCTCAAAATCGAGAAAACTCGAGTGCAAGCTTCGGGGACTGGACCCCTTCATAGATGAAGCTGGCATCCTACGTGTTTGATGGAGGGCCAGAAGGGCACGCGTGCCCATGGATCTAGCTCATCCTGTAATCCTTCCGAAGAATGGCCATGTGACAGATCTAGTCGTTCGAGACTGTCACGGCCGGACTCAGCACGGGGGACGAGAGGCGACACTGAACGAGGTGCGACAGAAGGGCTATTGGATTGTAAGGGGGAAGGGATCAGCTGTGGTGAGGATAATACTCAATTGTGTGAAGTGCAAGCGCCTGCGTGGCGCTCCAAGTTCTCAGAAGATGGCGGACCTTCCAGTGGAGCGTTTGGAGGCAACAGCACCGTTTGTCTGTTCAGCAGTGGATGCTTTCGGCCCTTTCTACGTGAAAGAACGAAGGAGCGAGGTAAAACGATGGGGGCTGATCTTCACGTGCCTGAGCTGCCGAGCTACACACCTTGAAACCATCAATAGCATGACGGCGGATGAGTTTCTGAACGCTAACGCTTACAGGCGATTTGTTTGTAGGAGAGGTCCCATCAGGCAACTGTTTTGTGACAACGGCACGAACTTTGTAGGCGGGAGAAACCTTCTGGAATCTGCCTTGACAGAAATGGACAGCAAAAGGATCAGACAGGAGCTGTTGAAGGATCAGTGTGACTGGATTGAGTTCAACATGAAGGTGCCGTACGCTAGCCATATGGGAGGAGTGTACGAAAGACTCATCCGATCTGCGAGGGCGACACTGACCAGTATTTTGGATGCACAAGCTCATCACCTAGATGACGAGCTCTTCCGCACGTTCATGACAGAAGCGGAGAACATTGTAAACAGTCGTCCTTTGTCGTATTGTAGCATGACTAACACTGACTCAGTAGAATCGATCTCACCCAGCCAGCTCCTTACCTTGAAGTCAAAGGTAGTTCTCCCGCCTCCGGGTGTTTTCTGTAAAGAAGACGTCTACGCTCGTCGAAGGTGGCGTCGAGTTCAGCATCTGACGGAGCTGTTCTGGTCCAGATGGCGCCAGGAGTTCCTTCCGTCTCTTCAGCAACGCCGCAAGTGGCAGAAAACGGAACCAAACCTGACCGTGGGTGATATCGTCGTCGTGGTCGACGATAACGCTTCCCGCTGCCAGTGGCCTTTGGGACGCATCACGGTGGTCTATCCTAGCGCTGACGATTTAGTTCGCAAGGTGCGGGTAAAGATTGGCAGTTCTGAATAGGAAAGACCTGTACATCGAGTCATAGTGTTAATGCGAGCTGCCGAGATGGATTCCCAGACGAGGAGCCATAAGTGATCATGTGGCGCCATAACCGCCTTTGGTGGCTGGCAATCTAGCAGCAGACTAACGATCGAGTGGTGAAGTAAGATACAACGAAATCGGTTATGCATAGAGGACCGTGAGCTAGGTTTAAGTGAGCTGAGTTGTATGCGTGCGCTGCGCATAGTCTGGTAAAGTCAGATGTGCGACGTGAACTTATCCGAATCTGGATCGACTAGTACTCTGTTCCTGTTCCGGAGTTCGTTTGCGTGAAATATTTGCGGCTAGTTTGTTCCCAAGAGCATAGAACGTTAAGAGAAAGAAAATTCAACGAATTTTGGGGAGCCATGTGCCTGCCGTACCCGTTCGGCAGTTATTTTTGTATTGGTGCATGTCGTGATTTGTTGTTTTGTTGTGTGACTAACCCATTTTTTACCCGTTGCAGTGATTGACTGAAGGCCGAAGTCGAGGGTATTTGGATTTATTGAGAGTTATTGAGTTATTGAGATATTTTGAGTCCTGTCATCTCGGACGAGGTGGGTATCATTATGTATTTCTTCGGTTCTCAGTTTAGACACTACACTCGCTATTGAACGACATTTAAATCTTTTTTTGCATTCCTGGATTCATACTTAAGTCAGTTAACCTATTGTTGTTGCCCTTGTTTGATGTCCTAATTAATGATTGGTTAAGAATGTTAATTTTGCCTAAGAGATTTTCAATGACATCGGAGACTGCGACGATGAATGCTGAATGCCCGTTTCATGGTCTGCTGCAGTCATTACGTTAATCAACAAGTGCCGAAGCTACACTCAATACAGAACACCGTTCCTTAATGTATTTCAGTTTATTTTGAAACCGTTGTAGCTAACGCCATAACACCTCGGCTATGACCATCCATTTATCTAAGAACTAGGTCATATATGTCCTAAACAGTGGTGCAGAACCTCGAACTATCACAGAAAAAATACTCAAAACCGTCATAAAACTCTTAAAACAGAAATATAGGGCTTTAAAGAAATTACACATGACCAATGAGAAGCCCAGGAATTCTCATACCTGGGTCACGTGACATATCTAACGCAAAAAAATCGTCATCCTGGAAATTTTTTAGAAAACAACTGAAGACCCGAAGTACGAAACGATTAAACACCTGAGTAATTATTTCATGCACCATTTTTGGGACAAACTGATTCAGTTATAGTTATCAAAGGCTATATAAAATTAATTCAAATACAAATACAGGAGAACGGACTTTTGTAATACAAAAATAATTACTTTAAAACTTGAAATAGCTTTTGAAAACATTGAGATGAAGAGCAGGTTCCAACCTTTTACAGGAAACGTTAACATATTTCAGTAATGGTTGAGTGGCTTCCAAAAATTTTGCAAAGATACAAGAATAATTGACAGTCTCATTATCAAGATTTTTCAAATAGCAAGAAACCAGAATAAAAGTTTTTTTCGCGTGTCTCTCATTAAAATGGTTTCGGTACGCAGTAAAAGTCCACGACATTGGATTCCTCCACGATGGCGGTTCAGAATTTGGCTCCAAATGGCCACTGGGTGAGAGTATCGCACATATCAGCTTCAACAATATTTCGTTGCATGGTGATAATTTCTTGAACATAAGAAGCCTCACTAATCACTGAAGGGCAATAACTACTATTGCCTTGGGAACAGGGGGCCAGGGGGCCATAGCCTCCCCCTCCAATGTTCAAGATCTTATCCATTGACACTATGGCACTGACTGGAAATAAACGACTTGAAAATATACCTTGCCCCCCTTCTCCATGTTCTAGACGTTCCTTACACATATTATGGCTTCTATTTTCTTTTGGTCACCGAAAGGTTATCACGATACCACTCGGTCTTCAGTGCAGACGAACTGGTGCGACCGCGAGATTTCGACGATCTCAAAACCTTTACTGAAACTCTGACTTTGACGGTCTCAAAAATCTGACTTTGAAAGCCTATAACTAGAAAAATATTAGCTGATGTCCACAATTTCTTTCACCACTGACATGCTCCTGAATTCTCTAGAATGTAGTTAGGTAGCTTTTTCCGGCTACCACCGGTTGTCTGGCCAACTTGGAAAAATAGTTGGTGGCACTTTGGAACACCCCCTCCACCGCACGTGTTAAGTAAGTGGTCAAAAACATTTAATTTTGTGATGTCTGAAAGCAGTGAGAGAAGTTCTGGTTACAAGAGCTTAAAAGAAAGTCTTGCTTATAGCTTGCTGAGAAAAGCTACTCAATGTTTCACCGGCACAAAAAAGCTTTTTTCGACGAGATTTGGGGAAGGGCAAGGATAATTCCGCCCCCTCGGTCGCTCTTGTGGGGAGCATGACCAGGATGCCCCTTCGAAACCGCGTCTGGTCTAAGTTCCTGAGATAAAAGAGGCTTTTATATATTTACACCTTATTTTACTTTTTATCTCGTAGGGCGTTTAGTGGCCTCAATATTGACCCGAAGAAAAAAATCTGTCAAATTCCGT
Source organism: Lepas anatifera (assembly GCA_034440635.1). Taxonomy (NCBI): domain Eukaryota; kingdom Metazoa; phylum Arthropoda; class Thecostraca; family Lepadidae; genus Lepas; species Lepas anatifera. Next base: position 210,545 of record JAOTON010000131.1, on the reverse strand, counting down.
CATCATACTTTAAAAGGTTTATAATAGGCTTTCTGTAAATTTCGATTTCTGTTGATAAATGTGTAGGGTGGGGGGGATTGTTAGCCCACATAATAACCAATGTGGCTCACAGCCGCCACCCGGGGTGGGGGTTAACAATGAAGAATAGGTTTTACGCCAAATCAGAATCGACAGCAATTATCTCTAAATAAAAACGATTTATTTCGTCCAAAGAAAAACGAGGATAATATTTTTGTCCAAAGTCGGCCAAAAAATCACTGACTTGTCCTCACGCGTGTCTCCACGCAGTGATCAACGTTTAGGTTCGTAAGCATGGCAATGAGCTTGTTGAATGAAGCCACAGATGGAGTTGACAGACATTTTCTTTTGTTGTTTATGATTGTATTTCCTTGCTGATTGCATCCAGATGCCACCAAGACATGTTGTTTCCGCGGTATTGCTGTGGGATCCCAAGCTCCACTCTTTCAGTTGGCAGACTCGCCGCCGCGTCAGTGCTCGCACTTGGTGGTGGCGCAGGTGGCGCTGTGGAGCTCGTCACAGGCGGCGCTGTAGGCGCGTCCGTTCTGTACGTAGGCACAGACGTGGCCTGGCAGAGGCCGCGGGTGGTGACGGGCCCAGAGAACGGCCGCAGACAGGGCCGTCCCGTCCACCCATCTCCACTGGGGCGCGTCCGCCGAAAACTGGTGCGCCCGCAGTCCTGTCGGCGAGACACGGCCAGCAGATGTCATTGCATGTTTCCGCTTCACTTTGTGTATTTTTCTGGTGTAGGCAAGAGTGAACACATACACATAACAAGCCCCCAGCATCTCCATCCGCCATCCCGCACCACTAGCCTGAAAAGGCAAGAAAAAGACGTGGGGAAGAGAGCCCGACGACGGGGAGCGCATGCCCTGAAGGTGACCGATCTGACAAAATGTATTTGTTCTTCAGCAGTCACCAACAGGACAGACCCCCCTCCTATCACCGCCCAACCCCCTCCCCCACCCTGAATTCCACCTAACTGTCCCAGCATGATTATTTATCTGCCAAACGTTGATCTCCAGAGCCTGGGCGCGATATAGCCTAGATGCTGAAAGCGCCCTATAAACCCCAATGCACACACACTATCTCCAGAGCCGATGCAGGCGCCAGTAATGACCACTGCCGGGTCCAGGGGAGGCGGAGCCATTAGGGGCTGCCCTCCAACGCTCACACCGGGGGCCATTAGGAGCCCACCCTCCAATGCTCACACCGGGGGGCCATTGGGGGCTGCCCTCCAACGCCCGCACCGGGGGTCATTAGGAGTCCGCCCTCCAACACTCACACCCGGGGGACCATTAGGGGCCCGCCCTCCAACGCCCACACCGGAAAACTTACGTATGTATATATTGACCCCTCTCGCTCCTCAAATGGATGTGGTCTTTGACTTGTCAGTGCAGTATGTTAAAATAAGTTTCCTTTACAAGAAACATATTTTCTCGATAGTCGAATATGTTGAAGCTGGCGAAATTTCAGCTTGAATTATCATCCGTGTGATATGCATCCACTTATTTTCATCAGCAAAGTGTCGGCAGCTTTCACAAAGGATGGAATGGTATGTTTTTCATGGCCCTGTTCCTCACCTTTCACCCAATAGCTTCTTGTTTTCATTCGCATTTGTGGGAAAAAAATCTGAAAGTTTAGCATGCAGTATATGCAGAAGCGGCGACAAGCTCGAATTCGGACGCTGGGGTAGGTTCATGCTATAGCGGATATCTCTGGTGTGTATTTAGTTTCTCTTGCTATACAACCAGAGAAATCCCGATCTACCACGGAAATGTTCCTACGACACAAGGTTGAAACCTGCAGTGAGCGCGTACTACATTGGAATCAGGGGCGAACCCAGTGAGCCGCGGGGGCCGCCCCCTCGCTATTGAGACCCCTCCCCCGCAGCCTCTATCTGCTCCACTATTGTATCGACCTGTGTCTGCAGCAACTCTGCAGCGGTCTAGTTTAGGAGCGGCTTACCAAGATTGGTTCGGGAAGTTGAAACCCGAACCAATCTTGGCGGCTTATTTTGGCAACATTCGATCCATTATGGAATTTGGCTGTGTAATTTGGAGCAGGACTGCTAAGACTCATTTTGATAGACTGGCCAAATTCAGCATAATTTTTTATTTTGCTCGCGTCAAGCTCAACGAAAAGCTCGCCGCCGTTTATGTACCATGACCTTTTGGCTACATTCAAAATAAACAGTCTGGCAAATCGATGACTACAATATGATATCCTTTTTGCGAACAAAATTATCTCCGGCAAGATAGACTCCGCCTTTCTGCTCGGTAATTTCCCTTTTCATGTCCCAGGAAGGAACACAAGGGCAATGTTCGGTAGTCTGCTACATGTTCAATTTGGAAGGGTAGAAATTGTGGGGCGTGGATTGTTTTGTCGTTCGACCAATAATTTTAACTCGTATCTGACGGCATGTCTACTTTCAGACCCTTTTAGATCTTCATTTGGTCAATTCAGATCACAGGTTCGTTAATGTATGAAGTCGTTGCCTGCGAATTGAGCACAGTGGACTTTTAACTCTTTGATATAACATGTTTACTGTTTTAATTGCATATTTTCGTCAGTTCGTAATGTGATTCGTGTTTTTAGTTTATTGACTCCTGATCTTTCTTGTAGTTGTATGTGCCTGCTTACCGTGATCATGTTTTATGATTCCTGACTTGGACTTTTATTGGGCTTTTTATGGCCCTGTTGCTCATAAAGCACTAATAAACAATAAACATATGACGTCAGCCAAAATTGGGGATGTCCGGACCCCTCCCCTTTGACGGCAATCGCCAGAAAATTGTCAGGAATTGTCAGAAATTGCCATACTCACTCTCGTTAGCAAAACGTTGCCCATCCAAAAAAAACAGAGAAAGGGTCAGTGGATTTATGTCTTGGGTCGCGGGAGTCCAGGCACCCCCAATGAAACGTTTTCATTTTAAATATTGTTTGATTTGATGTATCGAGCGAAACGGGTCTGTGAGAACTAAGCTTTAAACTCACTACGATATACTATTCCTTTTAATATGGTGGTTATTGATATTGTTTCAAATTTTGGACCTCCAACCATTTACCAAAATACATGCCCTAGAAAGACGACAAAGATGCAACAAGTAAACGGTAAAGGCGCGTTCCGAAGGCTCTGATGACTGAAAATACGCAGTGCCCATGGCTATAATGCGCTTGCAGTAGTAATTTTAAAATGAAGGTTGACTAGTTGAAGAAAAAACCTGTCTACAATTTTTGGGCATAGAAGCCCAATGCCCCAAACTAAATTTTTCCAAGGAAAAAAGCTATAAATGTCTGTGTGCCGTCCTTATGAAATCACATCACCTGACGCAGGTCACAGGTGTCTTTTCTCGTCACAGGTGTCTTATGTCTTTTCTCGTATATTTTGACTCCGTTGGCTATCTCAGTTAAAATCACGTTATAAAAGTGCCACATTTTCTTTAAATCTGATAGCCGCTCGGTTTTCGCTCAGGCAGGCGTTTTACCATTACGATACGTGAAAATATGACATGCCCTGCAATCTTAAGCAGAATCTCATCGTTTGCATTACTGTGCACTGCACCTACCGAGCCACATGGTGAGGTTGCCTGCCTTCTGCAGCCGCCTCCAGCCTTCTCTGCGGTGGATGGTGAGCAGGTGACCGCCGTGCCTTCCGCACCACCGCTCAGCCTGGTGCCACGGCACCGGCGACGATTGGGCCAGGCAGCGGCTCCCCAGCTGGTGCCAGCCGTGCCTGCACCTCTCGCGGCCTACTCTCTCCCTGCGGATCACGTGCCACGACCCGTCCACGCACCGGTCCTGGCTGCACACGCTTCCTCCGACGTTGACGACGCTGCCATGCTCGTACTGACGACCGTTCAGCTCGCAGCAGCTGAACGCGGTGCGGGTGAACCACTTGGTCTGCTGACACAGTTTGTAGGTGCAGCTGTCCAGTGCCACTATGTCCCCGGTGGCCACCTGTCTGCCGGAGGCTCGGTCATGACAGCACGTGCCACGCTCCGACCAGCGAGCGTCGCGGCACGTCTTTGTACGGCAGGGGTTGGTCGTGAAGAGAACCGTGCCTGGGGTGTGCCAGCCGACCTCGTCGAAGCAGCAGGTGGTATTGTAGTGCGACTCCCAGGTGCCGTTGTGGCACAGCTGGTAGGTGCAGGGCCCGCCGTGCATCGGCCGACTGGAGCCTACGGGGTACCAGCGGTCATCATGTTGGCAGCAGCGCTCGAAGTCAGGCCGCAGCGTCCACCGGCCTTTGACGCAGACCCTGAGCGAGCAGATGTCGCTGGTGGTCTGGGTGGTGTCGGAGGGCAGCAGGCCGGAGGAGCTGAGACAGCAGTCCAGGTCCGGCTGCCAGCTCAGTCGGCTGTTGCTGCAGAGCACCTGCAGCCCACATCAACATGACGCTGTTGCCCGACCTCGGCCTGACTCAAACACTCGACACTAGCCATGAAACGAAGGATGAGTGCAAGGGAACGCTCGTTTCAATATCAAATTCAACAGGAATAAACCAAAACTGCACGAACAGCAAGAAAACAGACACCACAAATTTAATAAGCAAACACGGAAACAAAACGTGCATTTTCTCCTGGCAAGGATAAAAATAAGTGAAAAAATAGGCTGCAGACCCTTGCTTCAACCCGCACTGGCCTTGTAGCAGGTGAGGGTGGTCTTGATGAGCTGGCCATGGCGATAGATGACGTCATTGTGGCGGCAGTGGCCCTCCCCAGCCTCCTCGGCGTCCACGCCCTGGTCTGCCACCAGCACTTGGGAGTCGATTATGTCGGGCTTGGTCACATCGGATCTCACGTCCCTGTGATCTGAAGAAGAGCAAAGCACTGTTAAAGCGGTGACTGTCGTGCAAAAGCAATGGTCTGAAGTGGTCGAAAATGGCATGATAACAAATTTAACTGTAATAATACTTGATCGCATGTTCATGAGTTTTCCTCGTCCAGCCTCGCTATGCATTATTAATTGGCCACGATTTCGTGTGATTGACCATGGTACTCCTGTAAGTTTTATTTCTTCAAAAAAAAAACACACACACACGCACAAGGAATTGGATAACAGGTCCGGGGAAGCACCAATCTTCAGCTTTATGAGAAGAGCTTTGCACCTCCCGACTATTGTACCTCTCAGCCAATAGGTTGTCTAAGAAACGGTAGGCTGGAATACCGTCTTCAAACCGTCTTCCGTCTTCTTTGGGGATACTGTCTTCAAAGCAAAGCAAATGTGTATGGGAAAGGCTATGGAATACCCGTCCACAATGGAAATGTAATGCAGCATCATGTGCTATAAGAAAACGTAAAACAACGCTGAAAAGAAGATTTGATGAAACGAAGGGTGCCACCCCACTGGTTAAAAAGCCTGAATTTTTTATTACAGCCCTGACCACTGTTTCAAAATTGATTCCCTGACAGGTATTCAAAACCACAACTCTCTTTCACATCTGCCCAGAATCACTTCCGAAAAACTAAGGGGTCAGAAATGGCGTTCCTCAAGCGGTGGTGGAATAAGGCAGTACGGCGCCTCTGTTCTAGCTTGGAAGGGGCGGTGGAGCGATCAAAATCCCAGACAAGAGCATTTGCGGCTCAGGGGGCAGTGGGGCAGCTGGCCTCTCCTCCAATGGAGCGTACCACTCTCCCTGAAACTGCCCCAGCCCAGCACCTATCTCAAACCTTATGCGATGGCCCTTAAGTACCCAATATTTCCAGAAATATTCAAAAGTTGCGTCCAAGAAGCCCTGTCCCACCCCTGCCCCCATGAATCTAATGATGTATGATATAAACTTGCTAGGCCAAACGGTAAAAATAATCTGACATCGACCTAGGTCAGGGTCAAAAGGTGACCTAAATTGGTCATGTTGCATATCAATCGGCTCCCCGTGACAAGATAAGCAATATGCAAGCAAAATAGCAAAATGGAAGCTTTATCTCAATTCAGTTAGAATCTATTGGCAAAATAATCACTGCATACTCCTGTGAACTCACATGACCTTTGAGAGGTTAAATGGCCAAAAACTTAACTTTATGGTCAAGATTGTGGCAAGAATAGACGGTTTAAGGATTTCAGGCTTATCTATCCATTACATACTGAAAACAAACAATTTCTATTTTTCACCATATACTTATAATGGGGGACCAAGAAAGGACCCCACTTTGGGGTAAGAATTCGTCTCTGCTGGGGAGTAAAATAATTTGTTTTTTATTTCTGCTTAAGCTGTCGACCTTTGTTTCTTTTAATGTCATCTTTCTTATTCAGAAACTGTAAACAACTAAACAAAATCACGTCATCTATAATCATATTTCACATCTCATGATTTCAGCATTTGCCTGAGTAAATTACGATCCAAATAGAGTGCTCATCTTCAAATGTTTGACGTTTCTCAGCACCCGTCACAGTTGTCATTATTTGTCATTTGATTCTTTTCAATAGTCGAGAATTCTTTTAAGAAAGCTCTCAGAGCTTAATCTAGCATCAAGTACTATCATTTGGACTTTAGGGCGGCCTTTATGCCTGAAGTCACCATTATCATTGAAATGAATTTTCTCTTCCTTTGAACTATCCTAACTTGGCTTAGAGTGGATATGCTTCTAATTTTCTCTGAATAATCGAACCAATCCTCTTAATCAAATGATTTCCACTCCTGAAGGAGGAGCCTGGAGCCGTGTTCGTGCACTGCACGGCTCACGAGTTGAAGCTGATTATTCAAGACTGTCTGGATGAGGTTCCGTTTTTCGGTGACATTATAAACTCAGTAAGTGACATGGATTTTTTCGAGCATCAAACAGCGAGGAGCTTGTTCTTGAACTTGAAGCATTCAGAGCACACGGTGCCGCCGGTAATACATAGATAGGTTATTCAAAATTACCCATCTCCAAATTTTATGTCTTCTTGATCAAAATTTTGTGGAGAATACGATGGTGTGGTCCATATAATCGGAAAATCGGCGCTTTTTGGCTATTTACAATTTTAACCTATTTTTTAAGTTCTCCACTGAGAGCGTCTTGCAAAAACATACCAAAAAAGGTTTTTTTACAGCAGTACCCAAAAACCCAAATAATATCGACTGAATTTCCGAGGATTTTTCTTTCAAGTGAAACCAATGTTTTCATGAACGATCAACAATTGGCTGAAGTGGGGGACTCAAAGTTTTTTCCTACTAAACGGTTGGCATATTCGACTAGTCCATTGGAAGCACGTGTTAAAAGCTTGTAATTTAGAGCCTCGGAAAGGGATCTTAGACCACGCTCAAGCTCACAAATATCAATTCAAATGAAAGCCAGAACATTTTTATTTTAATTTATTTGGTCAAAACCGCCAGCCGTGATATTCACCACCGAGCTAGTCGGCAAAAACCGGACACATGTTTTGGTCGTATTTTCAGGCGTGGGTTCGAATCCTAGGAACGGCCAAACTTTTCATAGAATCAGTATGTGCAAAACTCAATGTATTGGCTTCGAGTTCATGACACTGCATTAGGCAAAATATTCCCTGAGAGCTAGGATTCGAACCCACGCTTGAAAATAGGACCAAAACATGTGTTTGGTTTTTGCCGTCTAGCTCGCTGGTGAATATCACGGCTGGCGGTATTGACCAAATAAATTAAAATAATGTTCTGGCTTTCATTTGATTTGCTTTTTGTGAACCTGAGCGTGGTCTAAGATCCCTTTCCGAGGTTCTAAATTGCAAGCTTTTAACATGTGCTTCCTATGGACTAGTCGAATATGCCATCCGTTTAGTGGGAAGACCTTTGATCCTCCCCCGCTTCAGCCAATTGTTGATCGTTCATGAAAAAATGATGTCACTTGAAAGAAAAATGATCGGAAATTCAGTCGATATTATTTAGGTTTTTGGGTAGTGCTCTAAAAAAACTTCTTTGTATGTTTTTGCAAGACGCTCTCAGTGGAGAACTTAAAAAATAGGTTAAAATTGTGAATAGCAAAAAAGCACCGATTTTCTCGATTATATTGACTACACCATCGTGTTGTTCACAAAATGTTTATCTAGAAGACATAGAATTTGGAGATGGGTAATTTCGAAAATATTCGTGAATTACCGGCGGCACCGTGAGCAGCAACACGCTGCGCCCGCTGTATCCCACCCGCTGGACCTGCCGTGAAACATCGCTGGCGTCTCTGGTTCGGAGCTTCTTCTCTGCTCGGGCCGCACTGCTGACTATTGAGACTGACGGGGAGAGCAGCGCCAAGGTGTAGAGCACGGCCAGTGGCCATGCACGAGTGATGTGCAAACAGGACCCTTAAGGTCCTGTTCGGCGAGATACTTGCTCACCACCAGCTGCGCATGACCGCCGTTCAGGACAAGCACGAAACACTCTCCGTAAATCTAGAGTTAATCCGGACGCTAAAGGACAACTGTATCGGGCCAAGGCTCGCGTTTCAAAGGCTTCTATGAAGAAGTCCAGCCCTAGCTAACCAAACAAGTACTAAATTGTCAAACAATAGTTTAAACCGTTTCATGCGGTCTAGTTGCTTCTAGGTTCAACCTCGTAGGGCACTAAGTTTCGAGCGGCACTGCCCAAACAGGTTACACTGTCTAGCGATCAAAGGGGCACTTCGGCACCGATGGAGGGGCACGTGCCCCTGTGCCCCCTTGGCTGCGCCCCTGTCAGGATGTCACCAGAAAATTGGAACAGTTTTGGAAAAAGCTGTTGGATACCTATCCATGATTGAAATAAAATGTCATCTGTTCCGTAAAAGGCGCAAAAAACGATGAAAAACCGATTTTGTGCAATGAATGACACTTCCGCCCCGCAACACTACCAGCCATATGCGGTCCCGACCCCCACCGGCTGGGCACCTCCAAAGAGTTTTTGAAAAATTACAATCCTGTAGCTTGCCATGGATAAGTTTATTCGCAGAGCATTGTTGCACATGTCATACTACTTAGTACTATGTTTATGAAATTTTCTCTGGTAAATATTCCAGGGACTTTCACCTGGCAGGGATCGGTCAGACCAAGCCGAGAAATGACAATGGAGTTCTGTGCCCCACATGTATTACGTATCAAATTCGGTGGCATGAGGGTTTTACATTTGGAAAAATGGTCAACCTTTCTTGGAGTGACCTTTGCATTGCTCAACATAACCGCATGTTACTTTATCAATACCTGCATATTTAAACTCATTTAATGTGAGCTGCACCAATCAAGACATTTAATAAGCGACTGGGCAAGACATTTTTGCACTGTTGTATAAGCTGACTGATGTTTTTCTTACCTTGTAATGCGTCCTCGGCGAAACAATTGCCAACAAGCACCAGAAGTCCGAGAACAAAACACTCACTGAACCAAAAATGAGGATTTGAAGCTTTATCTGAAATATGGGTCATTTTTTTATAAATTCGGAAGCCCGAATATAACTCTAAACCATCTTAAAAAAATAAGACACCGGATATGAAACAAAAAAGCCCGGAATAAAAACTCAGGATTTTCCCAATTCACCTATCGGTGATTAACTGCCTGCAGTAGAAATAGCTACTGAATATTTATTGTGAAGCGTAAATTTCGTGCTACTTAGCTTGAAGGTATTCCATTCTGGTTACCTTACTTGGATGATTGAAGTATCCCTAAATATTCATGCCATCGTCAGTTTTCTATGTTTTTTCCTATTTTTTCTACTTTTTAACAACGCTGAGATAAGTGTCAATATTGTCACAAAAACGCGATTATTTAAATGTGCCCGGTACTGATTCTTCCACGTAGTCAACTTTAAAGACAATTATGTAGCCTTAGCACCGAATCTTATCGCTACTGCTTGGGTTAGGGTTTAGGGGCGCGCCATCGTCAGGGTCATATGGCTAATTTTTCCGTGCTGCTTGAATCCGAAATTAATAATGGTTTAAGGAAAATGGGATAGTTATGGATGTGAATGGATGTTAATCAAGCATTTATTCCAAGGATCTGTGCATATTTACTGGTGTAGGTAAGCATTACAGACAGTCACTGACTGACCTGTACGCTCGGCGCATCCTGCTTGCTCTCTGCTCTCTCAAGCAGACAATTTTGGATCGCTCCGTTTCGCCAGCTTATGTTTTCCCGTGCCCAAGGCTAATTTGGTAAACCACACTATTTTGATCATCAGGATAAATTTTGCCCTGCTTTTATGAATTGACCACGTAAATGTTTGGAGGTGTGGCCAGCAATGATATTGTACTTCAAAAGCAGGGAAATATGTATACTAACATATACGGCCCCCACTTCCAAAAATCCATCCAGTCAAAAAGAACAACCGGACATTCATATCAGCCGCCGGAATGCAGCGAGGACCCAATGAACACTTTTGGTCCGATGTGAAAGTTTTTGTCAGCATCAGGTTGAAGTTTGCGGCCCCCCACTTTTTGCCGGTGGCGACACTTATGTACTAACCCCATTTAGTGGATGGATGCAGCATTTTGGCTGAGCCAGTGGGGTGCTTCAAACTGTTTTTCGTACAGTGACTCAGGCAGCAGGGGAGTGGGATGGCAGATTTGCCCCCATTCAAGCATGGGGGTAGATAATATTTATGCTGACCAAAAATGGTGGGTTTATACTCTGTAGCTTAACTTCCTATCAAACAGCACAACTCTGGGAACTTTTACGGACCGAACAATAGCAACCCAATAATAATGGAATGTGGTAAAATAAAGTTATGGCTGTAAGTGACCTTAGTGATATTTGGAGAAAAATTGAGTCTTACACGATGAATAACACGTGCTTGAGGAACACGCCTCATGGTAAATCTTGAATTAACTTCTTCATTATCATTCAAGATCTTTTCTACTCTAGTAGTAAGCCTCGCGTAAGCATAACAGACGGGTTCATGTTGGACCATAAGACGGGAACAATTCTGGTGCATGTGCCGAACATACAAACAGGTCCATTTAACTGGAAGTCTTATAATCGGCTATTAACCCTCGCCACGGTGGGGGGAAGGGGTGTTTGAACACCCTCTTTCAGTTTTTCCGGCGGTACCATAAAACGGCGGCACGAAGCGCCACCGTACTTGGTAAACCTTATCCTTGATCAATTTTGCAACTTTTCCCAAAATTTTGGGGTCAGATTTTCTGAGGTCAAGTTGCTAAAGCAGGTCAAGTGACCTCAACTCTAAAAACATTTAAGATACCATAAATAAAAACAGCGTAAATCCATCCAATTGAAACTCATGTCACATAATTGACTCACTGAGGGCTAAAAAATATGTTCTGGTATTTTTTATATCGATGACCTAGGGTCATGTACAGATCGTGACCTCTCCATTGGATATGCATGTGGAGAACAGAAATTGGGCTGTATTTGTGTAGATAAAGCTGGGAATACCTTCATATTCTCCAAATCCTATTATCCTGGGGCAAGGCTGTGGATTTCTATCTCTTTGCGGGTGCCCTCGTGCCCCGGCACCCGCAATGATGAACTAGGCACTCCCAATAATAATTAGGGCACCCCAACCAAAATGTGTCGCGAAGTCCCAAAATACTCTTGAGGGCTTCCCGACGCACCAACTGTCAGGGTCATCTGGCGTTACCAACTTTTTCCCCTGTTGGAAGGGTTCCTCGGGAGTCAGCTTGCTCCTCGTTCAGGGAAGCCTCCGGGCCTTGAACCCGGGTCGGCTGCGTGGCAGCTAGCCTCGCTGACCACTCCGCTACCCCGCCCCCGTCGTGAAGTCCCAATGAAGTGCTCAAAGAAGATAAAATGCTCAAAAAATATTACAGTGTTATAATGACATTCTGCACCTGAGCTACTTCCTGAAATTGTACTATGTAACGGAAATCGTCAGGACAGTGATGGACATAGCCGGTAGGTTTCGGGGGTAAGCAAAAGCCGATAAAAAAGTCACGCGGTGAGAGTATGCCACCATTAAACTAGACGGGAGGTTTTGGGGATAAGCCCAAGAGGCCATAAGCAAAAAAAAACATCGTGGGGTCCAGCATGTGGCCACAAGCTGCTTGTTTTGCTATCCAAGGCCCAATGTTAACACTGAAGTTGACTGGTCCTGTTTGAAGTTGAGAGTTGAAGTACCAAAAGCTTGCTTATAAACTAGAAAGGAGTCGGGTCAAAAAGGAGGTCGACAGCTGGGGGGGGTGGGCAAAATATAGTTTCTGCTCGGGCACTTCCGTTTGGAGGGGGGACAACTGTCACTTTTGCCTCTCCTGGATTCGCCAATGACCAAGGACAATTCGTAATGTATGTACATACCTGCAAGATAAATGTTCCCATACTCTATACTTCAGCATTAATGCAGTCCATAAGATGCAACAAAGTAGTAGTCATTTACAATAGCTGAATTACGTGCATATTTTTACTACGCAATTTTTTAACACATTGAAGAAGTATTTGAAATCAACAAAAGGCGCAGCATAATGGGCAACTTTGGTCTGTGGTGCCAGGTGTTTCCAAACATTTGTACAAATTTGCAAGTTTTGGTATGCATTGACATATTACTTAATGTCTGATGTTGATAAGCAGCTCCTCTTCTGTTCCGGTTCTGCTGGCTGATATCATGCCATGACGTGACAGCCCGAGGGCATGCTATACCTGGTTTAAAAGGGAATGTGGCACCTTGGTCGAATCCTGGAATTTAGTGTTATTAGGCGTACTTTTAGTCAAAAATAATGAAACCACTCACGATTTCTCTGAAAAATGTACAATAACCTCAATATTTGGTTTTTAAAAATACTCCTCTTGAAAAAGAAATAAATATCAGCCTGTGGATGATGTCACGATCAGGCAACCACTACCATACTTGAAACGCTTCAAGGGCTTCGATTGGCTGATGCTCTTCATGAAGTCAGCATATGTCGTCACATCAGTAGCTCACAACAATGGCCGCCGGCGACGGGGGGCTGAGGGGGCTGGTGTCAGGTAGGTTTTAGCTTTTTTCTACGGAAATATCGAGTTCCAGGACAAATGAAAAATGGAGTACCGGGTTTTCCGACCTGCTTTACAACTTGGCTATCTCAGTTAAAATCACGTTGTGAAGATGCCACATTCCCTTTAACCCTCGCTCCGGTGGGGCTGTTTGAACACCCCCCTCGGGTTTTTTCCGGCAGTACAAAAAAACGGCGGCGCGAAGCGCCGCCGTACTTGGCACACCTTCCCCTTGATCAATCCCGCAATATTTCTTTAAATTTTACGGTTGGGTCATCTCAGGTCAGGTCTCCAGTGCAGTTCAAGTGATCAGACTCCAAAAATGCGTAAGCTGGTACAAGTAAGAAATGAGTGAATCTACCGGATTGAAACTTAAACCACATAATTGGCTCACCGAGTGCTACCAATTATATTCCGGGATTTTCCATATTGATGACCTAGGGTCAGGTACGGATCATGACCTCTCCGTTGGAAATGCATGGGAAAACGAATTGGGGCTATACCTATTTGTGTTGAGACAACTGAGAATACCATCATATTGTTTTATCGTTTAAGCCATATCGTACCATATATATACTATATATTATGTCATATTATACTATCATGTTAAAGTTTTTCACTTGTGACCTATGAGAGGTCATTTGGGTTACTTAAGCAGTTGTCAGACTTAGGTCAATAACTTTGCAGGAAATGATGATACAGCTTTTATTCTGATATCATTGCGTTTGGATTGCTATTGAGAATCGATTGATGTGCATATTGACTATGCCAGGCTGGAAAATGACCTTGACCTGACCTGAGGTCAGGTTATTTTTGTGTTTTGGCCTAGTATGGTCATATTAAACACCATTCGATTTGCCGTGACGAAAGGAAGTGAATGGTGCCTAAAAAGGATTCTAAGTCAACTCTGTCCGACAATAGATTCCAAAATCTCTATTCAAAATACTACTTTCTTTGACCTTTCATGACCTCAATATTGACCTGAGCCAAAAAGTGACTGATACAGTTTCTTCATGAGTTTGTATGAGCTATTCACTAGCATTCACATTTCTTCGCTATTCCGCAAAGAGTTTGAGGAGGGGTGATCAAATACTCCCCCTCCCAAACAGGGTGAAGGTGGGTTGGAGGCAGTGGCAGATCTAGTCTGTAGGTTTGGGGAGGGTGAAGCTAAAGTCGATAGGCAAAAAGTCACGTTGTGAGAGTAAAACAGTTTGTGCAGACGGTAGGTTTTTCTGGGTAATCCCATAGGTTGAAAAGTAAAAAAAGCGTCGCGCAATGGAAAATGTGGCCAAAGCGTGCTTGTTTTTGCTATCCAAGGCCCAATATTTGCGTTGAAGTTGACTGGTTCTGCTTGAAGTTGAGAGTTGAAGCAGCAACGCCTTACTTATAAAGTAAAAAGGAGTCTGGACAAAAAGGAGATCGACAGCTTTGGGGGAGGGCAAAAACAGTTTTACCCCGAGCCGTTCCGTTTGGGGAAATGCCTTTTTTGCCTCCCTAGATCCGCCACTGGTTGGAGGCCCACCGGGCGGGGGTTAATATGCAACAGTTTTACCAAACATGTAAAATGAGAAGCTGGTTACACGGCTACCCATTGTACAAATAATCAAGCAGAAATTTAAGTCCAAGGTGGCATCGCTCCCAATATAAAGTATTGGTTCTTTAGTACTCCTATACTGATCCCACTTTCACCTGAAAAACTATCCCATGAATGAGCCAACAAACTCTCTTTAAAGCCTTTATGCAAGATAATTCAGAAATCACCAAGAATCTGCTTTAACCTTCTCATAAGTCATATCATATGTTCGCCTGATGTTCCAGACCCTTTTTGCCCTGTCACTTTGTCGATTGCATTCTCCACCAAACATAAGGCAAAAACTATGAAAACATGCACGAACTCAAGAAATGACACTAAAGCACTCCAATAATCCCTCTAGGCTAGGTGCTAGGGTTGCCTCCGTGTACCCTAGCACTGGTGGACCCAAAGGGGTCAAAGGGGTCGTGGATTCTTCCAAAGTCTAGAATAGTACCTCTTGCCCCCAAAAAGACCAAATTGAGGCCGTTCTTTTTCTTTCAGAATACTATGTTTTCGCGATTTTTCCCCATTCCACCCCCCCCAACGTTGGTTTGGACCCCCCAAAAAATTCTCCGGGATCCGTCAATGTGCCCAAAGAATTTTTAGGAATACATTGATACATTATTGGTGAGCATGTTTTGATATTTTTCAAACATAATTGTTTGGCTATAATTGGTTCACAGGGTCAAATGCTTATATTTATGAGGCACCTAATGACGAAAAATGTAGCGCCTTCAACGCGATGAATAACAAGAAGGGAGTATGCAAAAGTGTTGTTTCACTTATGGGGTCTCAATCACCAAAAAAATTGTAGGTAAATGCGGGCGCGGTAGTGGAGTGGTCAGCGTAGCTGGCTTCCATTCAGCCGACCCGGGTTCAAGGCCCGGTGGCTTCCGAACAAGGACAAGCTGGCTCCAGAAACCCTTCAACAGGAAATAGTTGGCGACGCCATATGACCCTGGCAGTTGGTGCGTCGATAAGCCCCAAAATTTTTGTAGGTAAATGCATCAGGGAAGGAGTTAGAACCTGCCACTACATTAAAAATGACAAAAACTATTGATTTTCATAAGTGCTGAATACTCATATTTATTTAGAATGTTGCGAAATTAGGATCAGATATGCTGTTTGTATTTTATCCCAATGTTTTCTCGCTGCTCATGTATCAAGGGTAACAATACACACATTCAGGTCTTGCCTGTTTTAATATTTTTTAGCGGAAAAGGAAAGAAAATGGGTTCAAAGCAGCTTTGGGGTTTTACACACACAGACTGTTGAGGCTGTATGGTGTCGCCAACTCTCATCTTGCGGGGAGATGGGCATAAGGTGAGCATTATATCAATCGAAAAAGAGCTATTGTTTTCTTTATTGGGTCCTTCGGTGTCCTACACTGAGAGACAATTGAGACCACTCAAGGTTCTCCGAGATAACGGACCGGTCCACCCCTTCTCTACAGAGAGCCACACTTCCGTTGAGAACTGGTGGTTCGAGCTAAGTTCTCCGGTTCGTGCAAGGTTCTCAGATTCACACATTTTGGTCTCTCACGAGAACTATGTTTACCTGTATCGTGACTGTGTAAGACTGTGTATCATTCTCATGTGTGACGTAAAAGCGTTGGATACTCATGGGAGATATTCCAGCATACTCAAATGAGACTGGAGCCGGCGCTATAGTCAGAACCATACGCCAACGGGAAAAAGTTGAAACTCTCATAATTTCGCGTTGGTTTGACTAAGAACTGTTTATTTTTCATCTGAGCCGAATTCCTACCTATGTGTACGAAAGAAGGCGCGAGAAAACGAATCTAGATACTTTCATAAAATGCCGACTCACAGGAAAAATATACAATATTTCGCCATTTAAGAATGTTGCTACTATGCGTGTTTATCTTTAAACCTGCTATACCGCTAAAACGTATGTGTATCTATGACACCCTTCAGTGATAATTGCGCTATGTGATGAAAATATTTATTGCTGTTAATCCAATCATCTTCAACAAGAGCCGCTCGCTAATTCAGATACTTCACAAAGACAATCCCGGCATCACAGCTTTCCAAGGCACAATTCAAACAACTCCCTAGTGATTAAGTCACTCCAAGTACCACACTGGCAAGTGACAAGCTCTACACATGTCAAAAGTTTATCAAAAGTCGAGAGACCAACGATATACTACCACATCCTCCGCCTTGTAGCAAGGAACCACTGAGACACGCATTATCATTAGAACAAAACCCTTCTGGAACAGCATCAGAGTAACACGAATTTCTACTGACAAACTCGTTTCTGCCATCAAAAAATGTTGTTGAACTTGAGTTCATAGACATAAGCATCTGGTGCTTGAGATCGCTGGTTTTGCAAATGTTGACTAGATTTTTGTACTGGGAAATAAATTTCTTAAGCTGCTGACACATTGCTGTCCTTTGAGCTTATCTAAATCAGACAGTTTCCGCCGTTTTAATAGCATCCAGCACGGCGTGGGCACCGTCGCATCCCGCATTCGAAAGACGAAGTGCTGTTGGAACACTCGCGGCACGACGATAAGGTATACCTTACCTTGCTCGCCAGGTTATGTGTCCATAATGACCTTCATAAAAGGTCGCATTAGCCCTTGCCAAACGGGAAAAGACCTTCAGGTATTTCGAGCTAGAATGGTACTGTTTGACAGTGAAAGAAACATTCCAGGGGCTGGGAGCCATTGGCAGGGGCTGCCAACCAACAATGGCCATCAGCTTACATCAAAAATACCCTGATTGAAATAAATCCGTATTCAGATGAAGGGATGCCTTCAACTTCAATGAAATGATAGCGGCGTGGCAGTGGAATGGTCAGCGCAGCTGGCTTTCACACAGCCAACCCAGGTTCAAGGCCCAGCGGCTTCCCTGAACAAGGAGCAAAGCTGGCTTCCGCGATATCTTTTTCAAAAAAAGTTGGCGACGCCATATCACACTAGCAGTTGGTGCGTCGATAAACCCCAAAAATGATATATGTATATATATATATATATATATATATATATATATATATATATATAATACGTACAATACCCTACAAAGATAGTGATAAATGTTTATGCGCCTCTTCTCCGGGTGACAAAAACCAATACAGATACATTAAGTTGAGGTGATAGCTGAGGGTGCACGATAGCTAGGGGCCTCTCTGAGTCAGCTAGGCTTTCGAAGGATTGCATCGATGATGCCTCCGCAGAATTTGAGCTTAAAACATCCTTTAGTCTAAACGGTTCAATATTAGGCTGCTGGAGTTCTCAAAAAGCTTATCGAGGCTAAAGGTTTAAACTAAATGAAGTCCCAAAACAATATACGGATAATGTCTCGGGCTGAGCCCAAACCGGTCCAACTTAACATTCATTTTCCTCTTGGGTCCCTTGTGAAATGTTTAGTATAAGCAAACACTACCTATTCCCTGCAAACATTTCTCGAAATTTGCAGAATCGGAGCCTTCACACTACCTGTCATTGTTCAGTTTTTATTACCGATTTTTTGCGGAAGGTCCTAAACCAATCAAAGGAGGTATCGCAGTTTGAAACATCTCAATTCCGTCCCAGCGAGTATCTATGCGTCCTAGACAATCAAGCTTTCTTGTAACCATTATAGAAATATTTTTCAGCTCACAAGAACACAACTTTTTGTTAATTCTTTGGTGCTTTCTATGCGTTTTAAGCTACTACGAAGGGTTGGGCTAATAAGTTCATTCCCCCAGCAACTGCAACTGACAGTTCAAAAATATTCAAGTTTCCAGTCCAATTTTAATCATGTTTTTTGTTGATGATATAATACGTTGTTGTAATAACATCTTGTTGGTGATATATATTTATGTTTCTGTTGGTAATATACCCTCTCAGTCAAGGGAGCAGCGTAGGCTTTGGTTACAAGGTCCCACGGGTAATATTCTGGTTTCGCCCAACCAGAATATTTAAAATATGTTTATCACAATTTTTTTCGTTTCAGCCACACCTCGAAAATTTTTACCATCAAGATTAACTGGAGCCAAGGTGGGATTAAAATCCAAAGAGTAGTAGCTCTCGAGTTGGCGGATTTTATCGGGGAAACATTCATTATTCGCTGCCCTCCAACCCCTGTGATGGCCCGTGGCAGTGAGATCCCTCAAACCGCACCCAGTTTCAGTGGCGGACCCAAGTTGGTGGGGGGGACAATATGTATTTGCTCTCCGAATGAAAAAGCTCGGAGCAAAACCATGATGTTGTCCTCCTCCCCCAAGCTGTCGATATTTTCCCCGGCTCCTTTCAAGTTCATAAGCAGGGTGATGGTGCTTCAACTGAACCAATCAACTTCAAACAGAGCCAGTCAACTTCGGTGTGAATATTGGAGCCTGGTTCTCTTGATATTTAAGATCGTATTTGGGTGAATTATCCCTGGATATCGAAAGCAAGCATCTTGTGGCCACATATATGTAACAAATATATGTGATAATGTATAAGAAATGGAAGAAATATATTTCACCCAGTGAAGTCTGTTTGCTCTGCTTTTCGGCTTATGTTTACTCCCCACTCCCCTCCCCCAACCTACCGGCTGGTTAGATTGTGGCGAAAGCTTTCACTGCGTGACGTTTTTGCTTTTCGATTTTTGTTTGTCCCATCAAACCTACCGGCTAGAACCATCACTGCCCAATTTGTGATACACACAACAACGATCACTATCGCCGCTAAAGCTGCTGCATAGGCTTCTAGACCTCTGTAATAATGTAAAAATATGTAATATGTTGCAGCATAAAATATGAATATCGTTCCGATAAGTTGGGGTGTTGCCAAAAGAGCGTAAAAACACCTAGCGGTAATCCCCTGGCTCAGCTCCCCCGGGTTCACCTCCTTGGGTTCATGTCCCGGTAGGTCCTCTGAATATGCTGATCTGATGCACCAAATCCCTACTTACAGGGTGAGAGTTGGTGATGCCCTATAACTTTGGGAGTTGGAGCGTCGTCTAACCATAACAATTACTATTAGAAACTATCGTTACCGCACTGCCAAGCTTGCACCAAGTGATGTCAGTCTAGAGGCCATCTTAATGAAATTCCCCCTCCCCCAGTTAACCCTCACCCCGGGGGAAGGGGTGTTTGAACAACCCCCGAGTCTTTCCGGCGGCGCGAAGCGTCGCCGTACTTGGCACACCTTATCCTTGATCGATTCTGCAACTTTCCTCAAAATTTTAAGGTTCGGTCATCTCAGGCCAGGTCACAAAAATGTTTAAGGTAGCATAAGTAAGAAATGGGTAAATATATCGGATTGAAGCTTATACCACATAATGGGCCCATCAAGTGCTACAGCATTTATTCCGGGATTTTTCATATCGATGACCTAAGGTCAAGTACGGACCATGACCTCTCCATTGCAAATGAATGGAAAAAACAGAAATTGGGCTGTATTTGTGTAGTCCATCTGATAATACCTTCTCGGGGGGGGACAATACGTATTTGCTCCCCGAACGAAAAAGCTCGGAGCAAAACTATGATATTGTCCCCCTCACCCAAGCTGTCGATTTTTCCCCGTTTCCTTTCAAGTTCATAAGCAGGGTGTTGGTGCTTCAATTGAACCAATGAACTTCAAAAAGAGCCAGTCAACTTCAGTGTGAATATTGGAGAATGGTTCTCTTGATGTCTAAGGTCGTATTTGGGTGAATTATCCCTGGATATCGAAAGCGAGCATCTTGTGGCGACATATATGTGATAAATATATGTGATAATATATAAGAAATTTGAAAAATATATTTCACCCAGTGAAGTCTTTTGCTCCGCTTTTCGGCTTATGTTTACTCCCCACTCCCCTCCCCCAACCTACCGGCTAGTTCGATTGTGGCGAAAGCTTTCACTGCGTGAGGTTTTTTTGCTTTTCGATTTTTGTTTGTCCCACCAAACCTACCGGCTAGATCCATCACCGCCAAATTTTTACCGCTGCTGATATACACAACATCGATCACTATCGCCGCTAAATCTGCTGCATAGGCTTCTACACTGTAAAAAAAGCTTACACTTTTTTGATTTTCATACCTGCCTTAAGCGATTCCAATTATACCCAAACGCATTTATTTGGCACGGTCTATTCGTGTTAATTTACTTTTACCTGGTCAGTTGAACTAATCATCCACATTTCGCGACATTTTTTGCTTGAAAATCGATTCACTGCAAACCAATTCCAAAAGCAGTCGCTAAAATCCGAATTGTGTTTCTTTACACCCCTGGGTCATCTTACACAAACTCAGTCTTTGTTCTCCATCCAAGGATCATAAAACACAAAACATATAATGCCAAAAAAAGAAAATATATAAAAATCATAGGAATGGAATTGACTGGCTATATTTTATCAGCCGTCAGCGAGTGGTCGGATGATGGTGGACATGGAAGACTAATAGACATCGGTGGAATGGAGTCCCGTGTCACGATCGATACACCCACGAAGGCATAAAATAACAAACAAGATTTACAGTGGAGAAGTCCATATATTTATATAAAACATATAATGGTTAATCAAAACCATGTAGCACTACACTTTTCGTGTCATTGTTTGGGAAAACGGCATCACTTAACACCATCCATTTATTAAATGAGTTCTGATACACTATTGCTAGAACCAACATTTTCAAATTCGAATAACACATAACAACATCAGCTCCAATACGGTGTAAGTTTACGCAAAACAAGTTCATGGATTCATAAAGGACGGAAAATAGCATCCAATGACATGAAATGGATTTCCGGACTCGATTTTACCTTACATTTGGATCGAGCCACTCATTTTTCAGATGAGAACGATTCAGTTGACACGCTTATCACTATATTTAGCATAAAAATCCTTGAGAAATAAGCGAAGTGCCTGGTTTTTTAATGTAAAGGAACATGTTTGCATCAAGCCTCTATGTCCGGGCGCCATTGCGCGCGAAACTGTGAACTTGTGGCCGGAGTTTTTGGTCTCTTCAAATGGTAAGTTCCTTCAGTTTCTTTGTACCTTTTCACCGTGATTTATTGCGTTGAAATGCGTTAGTGGGACTTACCATACATGACAGATGTGACACATTATACTATCTTTTTGGGAACCAGCCCTTTCAAGTGGATACTGTTCCTCAACTGTGAGCTACTGAGTCCAACGACGCGCTAGGGTATCTCTCTGTAGCACAAGCATGTCCATGTTATATCATTGAAAAATAGCACACAATTTCCGTCATTCAAAATTCGAAGACAAAGCTCATCCAGTGTTTAACACGCGCATTGACGGGGGTCTGAGCCACCTTCGCTTTGACGGGGTGGGCGGGTACCCGCCCCCCTAAGATCTCGAGAACCATAGTAGGTAGCAAAAAACGGTAAACGGCTTTGGGTAGCCCATCCACTTCTCCATCGAGAATATTTCCAGCATTTTTTTCTCAGGTCACATTTAATGTCACGAGAGGTCACAACATGCAGTCATAAGGATAACATGTAAATTAAGGTTTTCGGCCATTACATCTGAACAAGTAAAGATAGAGCAAAACGACTTAAACCGTATGAATCCTCGTAGCAAGCCAAATCGAATGATATATAATTTGACCTTGCTAGGTCAAATCAAGGATTTGACCTGACCTGAGGTCAAATTAGATAAAATGCAAATTATTGGAACTGCAGCGACAAAGCGATTATAATGCAGCTAAAGTAAACGCTATATCACTATCAGTTACTGAGTTATTCAATAAAAACCATTTTCCCATGTATTTCCAATGGAGAGGTCATGCCTCGTACTTGACCTTAGGTCATCGATATAAAAAGATACTGGAACATATTTTTGAGAACTCGGTAGGCCCATTATGTGATATGAGCTTCAACCGGATAAGTTCACTCTGCTTCGACTTATGCTATCTTAAACTTTTTTTGAGGTCAGGTCACTTGACCTGTACTGATGACCTGACCTGAGATGACCTAAACTTAAGATTTTAACAGAAGTTGTAAAAATGATGAGGAAAAAGGTATTCCAAGTACGGCGGAGCTGCGCGCCGCCATTTTTCTGCTACCTCCGAAAAACCCGAGGGGGCGGGTACCCGACCCCGTCAATGCGCGTGTTTTAAATAACTCGCAATGTACAATACTGGACCATGCATAGTTTATGTTCTGTAAACAGACAAATATGCTGCCTAATGCACATGCCGAAAATATATAAACCAATTTGCCCAAAGGTAGTCAAAAAATTAATCGCTACATTTTTACAGTTACCGGTGGGCGCCTAGGATATTTTTGCGCCCGAAAGCCCAAATACCTAATTAAAAACTGTTGACATTTTTCGCTACGGAAAATCAAATGAAGTATGGCACGAGCTTAGCAGGTCAAATTGTAAAAAAACTGACCTAAGGTCAGGTCAAAGTCACTATCCGCTCTAAGATAGAAAAAAATAGAAAAGAACACAGAAAACATGGTTATATAAAAATGTACATTTTAATTTGATTTCATATCACCTATCAAGTGTTACAGGCAAAAATTCTTTATTTCAAGCCTAGGAATGGACCACGAAAACATAATGTTGAAATTTGAAATTAATCTGGGAAGTATTTACTGAGAAACCCGCATTTCACAAATTTCACGCAGACATTCAGTAGTGAAGTCATTGGCTGTACATGACCTTAGGTCATTGATATTAGTGTCGTTACCAAATATTGTGGTCCTTTGTTGCCTTAAGTGCTGCAAATTTCAGATCAATAGATTAAACATACTTTCACTGCGGCCACTTTGAATATTTTTGGACCTTGGTCAGGCCTGGCGACGTGGCCGTGCATAAGCTTGACTTGAAATGTTCAGGAAAAACATGTATTGGGTCAGGAAAAGCTTACACAAAGAACTTCGGCGCTGTGCACTGCCGTTTTCAGCCACCTTGGATAAATCTTAGGGGGTGTGGGGGGTGCAAAATGGTCTTCCACCAGAGCGAAGGATAAATAAGTTCCACCCGATTTGAAGACTCCCGAGAGGGGAAATCTAGCAACGCCGTATGACCTGGTAGTAGTTCAAGAGTCATTACACCACAACAATTATTCGCTTCCGTTAATGTATTGTAACCAGATGTAAGTACTGTCATTTTCACATTGTCGGGTGACACCGGTGGAAGCGTTATGAAGAACCTGACTCCGATCAACCATTGTTATTTCGCATGCTCTTGGTTGATATAAAGCTTTATGCTTTATTAAACCGAAATGTTTTAGTGTCATGGCTCATCATCTGACTTTTAAAACCTTTCCTTACAGATACAGATGAGGAAAAACTCGCAATTCTCTTGAGTATATCCAGCTGGACAGTGCCAAAGAGTTTGAAGATGACTTGTCAGCCACCACCCAGAAAAATTAATTTGTAAAGTGTGGCACCCTCCACGTTGAGGGCGTTAACTTTGTGAACTTGGAGGGGCTGCTGAAAAGTGAGTAGTTGCTGGTGCGGGCAGCAAGCTTACCCCTACTACATCAGAAATATCCGGACCCGCATCATGAGGAAGCCCACCTGCGCAAATAAGCAGAAAAATATTCAGAAAAATGGGTCGCCGTTACCAATCCGCACCCACCAGCGACTAGTACGCATCTAGAATGCCACTGGCCTGGAGTGAATCTGTGGTTGTGACGTGTAGTTGTTTTGTTTATAGAGTGGTTTTATGATTCAGGGTGTCTGATAAATCCATGAAAAGTAGACACATTTTTCAATGTAAAATAACAATTAAGTTAACATGTCCAATGGATTTTCGGGTACTAGGCTGTGGAACATTTGATAATCAGTGACTTTTCAGTCGTCAATCACTCCTCTGTGGATTGCTAGGCTTCTTTCAGCCTGTGCTCGAGAGGGACTGTGCACGTCTGAACAGACTTAACCCTCGCCCCACGGGGGGGGCCATCGATGGCCCTCCCTAAGGTTTTTCCGGGATAGCAGAAAAACGACGAGGCGCAGCACCGCGGTTGAGAGCTCTACCTCTCACTGCATCATTTTCCCATCATCCCTGAAATTTTTACCCCGGGTCACCCAAGGTCAGGTCACCAGACGAGGTCAACCAAGGTCACCTCACTTCACTTTAGAGCTCTGTAAGAGCTACATTTCAAAGTCGATCGATTTGAAACTTCCTACACTTCATGACCCCTCCAGGGTCTACAATGTGTATATCCGGGATTTTTTGATTTCGTGCCCTGAGGTCAGGTCACGAGGCGACCTCTCCCATTGGAAAAGCATGGGGAAAAGCTATTTCATGATATAAAAGCCACAAAAATGATTGCAAATACTCAGACTGCTCAGAACAACGTTTTTGGACACCCTTTCACGGATCCCAGGGGCCATATTTGCCCTTTGACTTTTTCAAGGTCATCCAAGGTCACCAGAGGTCAAAAACAGTATTTTGACAATAACTTTTGACCTAATTGAGCTAGAGCGGTGAAACAAACACCATCGTGTTTGTCTTGGCACTGGCTTTCATTTGATATACGGCAAGGTCACTTTTTGACCTTTCGTGACCTCAGGTCATATTAGGTCACGAGGTGACCTCTGGCGGTCAAACCACTGGCGGGAGGTCTTTACGTTCCACATAGCGGAAAAAGTACTGGCAATTTGCTATCAAATGTACTTTACCAGGTCTCAATAGCTCTAATGACATAAGAGTTATGCCCAGTTTGCTTAATCATTGCATATTTGAGTGAAAATAGCCGATCTTGACCTAATTTGACCTCTGGAGGTCAAACCATTGATCTGAGCACTAAAACATGCGAAGTAATTTCTTACTGAATTCACGCGAGCTTTCTATTGCATTTTGCAGATTTGCGCTAACGCCCATATTTTCGGGAGTTAGAGGGGGGCCATCGATGCCCCCCCCCGTGGGGCGAAGGTGGCGCCGGACCCCCGGTGGGGCGCGGGTTAAGGCGCAGGCCTGTGCACGCCTAAAGAGGCATGCGCCTTGCGCAGGATGCTCTTGTAGACTCCCCTGACCTCCTGCTCCTCGATGGACTCCTTGGAGTCCTCCACAGTCATTTGCAGCTCCTCCGGGGTGGCGGGGAGGGGCTCCTCATCAACTCCGCCAGACATACGGACCAGAACCAGTAGTCCAGGCGCGCATAGGCGGTGGAACTAACGGTCACCAGATCACCGTGCCCCCTCCCCCTTCTTCAATGATGATTCTAAAACTAACCCTATGACGCTGCCTGGAAATAAATTGGTTTAAAAGTTCATGGTGCTTCCCCCTTAAGTCCGGACCCTCCACCGCCACTGCAGAGGCGACCTGTCGGGACTACAGGAGGCTCACACAACACCCCTGGGCCTCCTGCAACCCTGGCATGTCGCCCCTGGACTACTGGTTCTCGTCCGTGAGTCTGGCGGAACTGATGAGGAGCCCCCGCCAACCTAAAGGAGCTGAAAATGAATGCAGAGGACTTCAAGGAGTCCATCGAGGAGCTGTATAAGAGGGGAGCTTGCAAGAACATCCTGCGTAGGGCCAGAGACGGCGGATTCCATTTTCGAGAAGTGGTGCTAGACTTTCCGGAGGGGGCGCCTTCCTCCTCAGGGGGCCCCATCATCCCTTTGGGGGCGCCTTTGCTATCCAAGGGCGTTCTGCAGAAACTCTTTGGACTCGGCATCCGAGGCCACTTGGGGTGGTTTATTTCTAATATTCCGAAAAATAGGTATTTTAGGTTTCGCGAAAACTCAGTCGTATCAGATTCGTATCAGCAACAGAGTGGCATAGCCCAGGATTCTGTGATTTTTATAGCCTTGTTTGCAGTTATGACCAATGATATTTCAGACACTCCCCGCAAACATACGTCATGTGCTTTTCGTTGAAGAGTTCACAATATGGGTGACAGCGTCTACTACAGCAGCTGCGCAGAGGCGGCTGCAGCTTGACCTTGACACATTGCAGCAATGGATCATATGCAATGGACTGAAATTTTCAAGTTCAAAGACAAAGGTCTATAATAGACTTTGAGACTTAATACTCGATGTTGTAAATTCGCGGAAATCCGATCGACGTTGGAGCAGAAACCAGATTTATCGGGCTCACACTCGATAAACTTTCATATGTGCCACACCTGAATGATTTCCGCAAAAAAATGTTTCGAAAAAAATGTTTGGGGGCATTTCTTGTGCTGGTCATTATAGTGTCTTCAAGGGGTCAAGAGGGGGTTTGAGGGGGTTTGAGGGGGTTTAATAAAACTTAGACGTGTTAGTGTTAAAAAAATGTTTCTCAATTTTTTAGTTATTCCAATTCTAGAGTTTATAGATGCTGCCCAGGGTTGCCAGGCTTTTTCAGCGAAAAAGGTCAAACCGAGTTAGAAAAAGGGCCAAAGAGGGGCAAAATTTTATTTCCACTTAAATAGCCAAATAAACACCACAAAAGCCATATTTGAGGCTAAAACGACCCCTAGCGGTAGTCATAAAACCACCGAAAAAGTGACTTGTATCACTGTTTAAAACTAATTGTTGACAGTTTGATATCTACTTGAAGCAATATTTTTAGCGCACTACCCACCTAATAGGAAGCCAGGGGTGCCCTTCCAATCCCGCGTGGCCATCAAATGATTTTATCCACATAACCAGAACATTTTTTTGGGATCATCAATCACCCCTCCCCCCACTATTTGACCAACAATTTCCTGATCTCAGTCAAAATGGAAGTAAACCGGAAATTTGTATAACCAGCCGCTGCGGAAGGCAACAAGCAGCCCAAATTCGAAAAGTTTTTGGTACTAACGTGGAAAGTTTGCTGTCAGCATCAGGTTGGAGTTTGGCTGGCCCCCTCAGTTTTTTTGCCGGTGGTGACGCTTATGTATGCTACCATCACAATAATAAATAAAAACGCTAAACACTTCATACCGTCACACCAGCAACCAGTCTTAAGCACTTTGAATACACCGTGTCCCGTCTAATCCACGAACGAGCTCTTAGCGCTGACAACTGACTGCGAGTGAAATGAGAGCATCATGCAATGTCACGGTACTGGCTGGGATGTGGGCTTCCCGGTCGGATTGAACCGGACGTTTGATTGGTTGTAGGCCAGCGTTTTTCTCCAGCGTTGTGATTAGTTGATGCTGAGGCTGCTTTGCCTGGATTTCCCGTAACTGCGCGCTTTGTTTCGTCTTCGCACGATGAAGTAGACAGCCACGGGTCGAAATTTTTTAACACAGTTTTTGTGGATTGCCAATTTGGAACCAGAAATAGAACAAAACTATAATTATCGGGTGGTGTTCTGTCTTATTTTCCTTAGGTGGGTCTGCATTTGGTTAATTTTAGGTCATCTGTCTATTTCACTGGGGGCCAATTTCCGGGCACTGGGGGGCTGTTGTGAAAACATGGGAGGACGACACGAACGACGGTCACGTGACTCAACGATTCTGCTGACCGAAAACGTGCCATTAAATATAAGGATTTTACGATAGAATCGGAACTAGATGGTTTCACTAAGATTAAATGGATTCGATTAGATTATATTAGATTAGATTAGATTAGATTAGAGAGATATGACAGATTAGATTAGACTCACCTACAATTTGTAACATTTGGCGACCGTGATAGGACTCAATGGAAGGATATATTGACTTGGCCGTTAGGCAAGGCCTAAACGGGGCAGAGGCTCTTGAGTTTGCTGTAAAGCAGATAGAGAGAGAGGAGAGAAGAGTGGAAAGAGAGAAGGAGCGAGAGGAAGAAGACAAGAAGAGAGAGGAAAGAGAGAAGGAGCGAGAGGAAGAAGACAAGAAGAGAGAGGAAAGAGAGAAGGAGAGAGAACATGAGCTTGAAATGGCACGACTCAGGAGCGAGTCCGAACGCAGCTCAGGTGGATTCGAAAGGGGTATGTGCCGACCTAAAATGCCGAAATTTGAGGAAGACAAAGACGACCTAGATAGTTATCTTAAGAGGTTCGAGCGTCATGCGCGACTCAACAATTGGGTCCCCGTAGATTGGGCAGGCCACCTGAGCGCCTTGCTCACCGGAAAGGCCCTTGAGATTTATTCGAGGCTGCCAGAAGAAGAGGCGGAGGACTACACACGCCTTAAAACAGCGCTGCTGCAGCGCTATGGCCTGACAGCAGAAGGGTACCGGAAGAAATTTCGGAACATACAGCCGGAGCCAGATGAAACGCCGAGCCAAATTCTGAGCCGCCTTGACATCTATTTGAAAAGGTGGGTAGAACTCACAGAGACGGAGCCCAGCTATGAGGGTTCGTTTGAGCTCATTGTCGGAGAGCAATTCTTGGAAATATGCCCGCAAGTCTTAGACATATATCTCAAGGAGAGAGGCTGTAAGACACCATCTGAGCTTGCAGAGCATGCATCACAATTCCTAGATGCCCATGAGAGGACACTGTACACCCTCGCTCTGAAACAATCGGAGCGAGGCATTGCATCTGCCACAGCTTTACCAGCATCACTATCAGGCTCAAGGTACAGCTGTTTGTTCTGCGAATATCCGCATATGACACGAGAGTGTCGCAAGGCGAAGGCCCTGAGCACTAAGGAGAGACGTGAACGCCTAGTTCGAGTTGGTGCCTGTTTTTGGTGCTTTGAGCTGCGCCATCGGGCAGCGGAGTGCCCAAATAAGATGCCTCGGTGTGAACACTGCAGTGGGCCCCACCACCTCCTCTTGTGCGAAAAGGCGGCAGCACGCACTGTGAATACAGCCACGATGGCCACGACGGCGTCATCCGAGTCCGCTGATCTTGCTCAGGACGCTACAGTAGTGGCAGCAAATACTGAACCAGCTCGTTTCAAATCCAGAGGGCATATACTAATGCAGACAGCACAAGTGATAGCGGTGGGAGAAACTGGAAGGGAGCAGAAAATCCGTATAATGCTAGACACTGGTAGCAACCAGTCCTTTATACGGGCTGACATCGCCCGGGCTCTGAAATGCCGGGGGCTAGCCCATGATGACATAAGAATCCAGTCTTTCGGTGGGGATATATCACAGAAGAAAATGAGGAAGGTGGAATTGTCCCTGAAGAACCCGAAAGGAAGAAGCCACGGCCTGGGGATTTCTGTGTATGAGGTGCCAACCATATGCAGCTCACCTCCAAGGGTTACGCCTGAGGTAAGAAATTACCCCCACCTAATCGGATTGGACCTGGCAGAGCCTCCCACCAACGAGACTGATGATCAATTGGTATCTGTCTTGATTGGGCTAGATTACTTCAATGAAGTAGTTGACGGCAGGACCAAGAAAGGGCGATCAGGCCCCATGGCCTTTGGTTCGCGGTTCGGGTGGATCCTCTCAGGTCCCACTGAGCTGGGAGGAGCACAGGATATGCCAGTTGCGGCGAACTTTGTGCAAACAGAAGAGACGCGGGATCTTCTTCAAGATTTGTGGGAGCTGGAAGGAATAGGGATCAGTTCCGATGGAGTGGGTGCCAGAGGCAAGGAGGCGGAAGAAAACCCGTTGGTCGAGAAGTTTTTCCAGCAGACCCTGCAGCGACTGCCCGACGGCCGATATCAAACTAGGTGGCCCTGGAGGAAAACGGTGGACGCTGACTTACCCCCAAACGAGGGACTGGCGAGGGCAAGACTAGAAGCCTGTGAGAAGTCACTGAAGAGGAAAGGTCGTCCAGCTGCACCCCGGGCGGGACGGCCTGGACAGAGCAGCGACGGTGCAGAGGATGAGTGGAGGAACGGTCACAAGACCGGTCCAAAAACTGTATCCTCTAGAATGCCCCTGAGCTGCTCTGTCCTCACATGGGCAGGGTAGGCCAGCGCCTGGCCCTGCCCTTTTTCGGGGAGGATAATGTTGTGAAAACATGGGAGGACGACACGAACGACGGTCACGTGACTCAACGATTCTGCTGACCGAAAACGTGCCATTAAATATAAGGATTTTACGATAGAATCGGAACTAGATGGTTTCACTAAGATTAAATGGATTCGATTAGATTATATTAGATTAGATTAGATTAGATTAGATTAGATTAGATTAGAGAGATATGACAGATTAGATTAGACTCACCTACAATTTGTAACAGGGCATTTCGGCCGACGGGGGGGCAAATGGCCCCCCAGTTAACATGTTAAAAAATGGCCTGCCGAAGACACTATAATGGCCAGCACAAGAAAATCTCCCCCCCTCCACTGAGTGTTCCATAAAAACTCTGCTTTGTTCTCCAGGGGGTGCCATTCCTATCCATGTGTGATTATTCTTTCCAGAGGGGGCGCCTTTTCTCTCCGGCGGGGAGGGAGGGGGCGCCTTTTGCTATCTAGGAGTGCCTGTGCTAACCGGGGGGCGCATATGATATCCAGGGACGCCGTTCTTCTGTCTTCTTCGGAGGCGCCTCTGCTGTCCAGGAGGCACGTGCGCTATCCAGGGGCGCCTATACTATCCAGAGGCCCAGATCCTTTACTCAGGGGCGGGGGGCGCCTTTTACTGTCCAGGGGTGCCTGTGCTATCCCGAGGTGTCGTTGCTCTTCTTTAGGGGCACCTCTGCCGTCTAGGGGTGTCTATGCTATCCAGAGGGTGTCTTCTGTCCATAGGGTGCTTCTGCTATCTGGGGCGCCTTTAGTATCAAAGGGCGTATTTGCTGTTTTGGGGGCGCCTATGCTATCCAGAGGGCGCCCGTGTTGTTCAGGGAGCGCGATTGCGGATGACGTCAAAATCCTAGCGTATGAAAACCATTGGAGAAAAAGAAAAATAAAAGAAGGCATCTTCATCGCAAAAACACAACAAAACCAACTACTAAATACTAACTCAGGCATTCCAATGCCAGAAATTTACCAGGTTCTTCGCTCTTCATAAAAAAGTAAAGAATGATAATAATAATGAATAATAATGATAATGGTAGTAACAATGATAATAATAGTAGCAGAACAATAACAAATAAAAAGTATCTCAATGCTGCATGTTCGTCAGGTATACCTAGACTCTAACCTTCCCGTGTGTGCACTGTATTTGCCTCTGTGATGCTTAACTCACTTAATTAAAGTGTTGAACTTGTATATTACTTATTCTTGGGCAAGAAATAGCAAGTAGAATGTTAGGTTTTAGCACGCGTGTGTTGCGATGTTTTTCAAACTTGTATAGTATTGAATTAGGCGCTGGCTAAGCAATCTTTTCGCTGACGAAGATAGTCGAATGACCCTCGAAAGCTACGAAAATATAACCGAAATACGACTGGTGTCTGAAATAACTTCTACAAGAACTGAATATGTCCCAGTCAAACACCATTTACCGCAACATACAGCCGAAGACTACCGCGCCAGAATGCAACAAAATCAGTAATTGTGTAATATTTTCTTACCCAGCTGTCAGATTAAGAAATAATTTTGACCACTGGAAAGCTCTTGAAGAAATACACATGATGGACCCATTTGTAAGGCTAGAGGCACCATAGGCTGCGAGACATCCATCCTAAACCGGTCGAGCTTAGTTATGGCAATTTCAATTGCGGGGACTGTACAGTCTGTACAGTCCCCGCAATACAGACTGTACAGTCCCCCGCAATTGAAATTGCCATAACTAAGCTCGACCGGTTTAGGATGGATGTCTCGCAGCCTATGGTGCCTCTAGCTTTACAAATGGGTCCATCATGTGTATTTTTTCAAGAGCTTTCCAGTGGTCAACATTATTTTTTAATCTGACAGCTGGGTAAGAAAATATTACACAATTACTGATTTTGTTGTATTCTGGCGGGGTAGTCTTCGGCTGACTTGCCACCGCCTCTGATAATCGCTGACCCTCTTGCACATACCTGGACCACGTGACCTCACAGATGAATGGACAGTTGGCATTGCGCCAGCCCATTTAACCCTCCCACAAATCTCGTCGTGTCTGAGGGACACTCGTATTGCAATTGCTCCCACTGTGTTGCTGTGTGCTGGACATCTGGCTTCACCGGCCTGGGGCAGTGCAGTGGCAGAGCCACGAGTGACTTTTTGAGGAGGGGTCAAAATCCAATAAGATGGTCACAAGCGGAAAAATAAGAACATCAGAATCTCTTTTGTTGTTGGGGGAGGGTAAATACATTTTCCCTCCTGGTCCGCTTTTCCCTCCTGCAATAACTTTTCCGTCCTGGATCCGTCCTTGTGCTAGGGTTGCGAAACACGTTAGCTGTCACTGGGTGCCGGGGCTCTCATCACCTGTCCGTTTATTTAGAGAGGAAGCTGGTAAAACGGCTGAACCAGTGATATAACTTTGTTTGCAGGTTCCTGTAAAAACATATTTTTTAGATAAGCGTCAGAAGAGGGGGCGGTGGGAGCCATAGGCAGATTCAGGGGGAAAGAGATGCAGGTCCCCCATCGACCCTCGGCGGCCCTAAAATGTTCACAGCAAGTCCTCTGAAGGGACGATGGCGCCCTCTGAACTGTCACGTTCAACCCCCTCCCCTCAGGATGCAAAAATCAGCGCACCGCCATAGGACTTGGCACCACGTGAAATGTTTTGCCGGCCAAAAGTCGCACCCACTTGGTACGGATGGTGTCCCACCCCCGGCAAGGTGACCCCCATCGGCGATCCTGGATCGGCCAATGGTGGTTTCAGGCCCCTAATTTTCATTAAACATCCCGATTTAAGAAACATTGAGAAAAATCGGACATTGTGTGGGCAGTATTTTGCAAATGTCACAGGGAGCCTGAACCTGACGAGGTTTTGTTTTTAGAAGGGACATTATCTTATCTACAGGAGGTTTGAAGATTCACTGGCTACATCACTGTTTCGTCGGTGGCGACGATTATGTATTATCGGTATTTTTCAAGATAAATGGGCTTAATCCCGTCTACACAAATTTTCAACATTTCCAGCCCGATAAACTTTGTAGAATCTATTTCTTGGGTGCAGCAAAAACCTGCCCTTGCTTGACCCAAATCACACAGCCGTCTCCTCTCAACCAACGACAGCCATTGTTTTAACCCGCGCCCCGGTCAGCCTCCAAGCCATCTTCGCCCTGGTGGGGGTGTCTGAACACCCCCTCGAACTCGGCCCCTATGCGGGCAGGATAGCGAAAAACACGGAAGATGGTGGATAGCTCACAAAAATTCGTGAGGAAACTATGTCAGTAACTTTTTGGCTCCGGTCAATATTGAGGCCATGAAACGTCAAAGAAAGTGGCATTTTTAGTCGTGTTTTTGGGCTCTAGCGTCTGGCAGTGTTGAGCTAGAATCATTTTTAGGCCCCATTCGCTTCATCTCGTCACGGCGAATCTAATTATGTATACACAGAAATAAATTTTTACAAGGGCAAACCTTGTCAGACCCTTGTTTACATGGAAAATTACTAGGGTAAAACGCAAAGCTTGTACGTTCAAAATCCGTGCCACGAAAACAAGGGAAATACAAGGAAAAACCATGTAGAACAATGGTAGAACCATAGTACGACAAGGGTTGCTAGAAGACGTTAGACAAACCTTGTAACTTAACAATGGTTAACCTACATGGCAAAGACAATGGCTGACAACGTCCCCACAAGCCCTCTACTAGGTCATGATTACCCCATAACAAGGGTAGAACAAAGCCTTGTGTCCGCCTTGTACGCAACCGCAGCCTTCCTACAAGAGCGTGACGAGATTAGAACCTTGCTTACACAACCGCTTTACCAGTGCGTAACGGGGGAGGGGAACAAGGGTGTTGCAAGACTTCTTACAAGGGTAAAACGAGACTCGGATTACGTCTTTACAACAGCAGCAGATTCAGGACTTCATTTGGGGGGAAGCTTGAGCGCTCGAGCCTCCCCCGCCATAGTGTCTGGAGAGCAGCCGACTATGCATTTACTTTAGGCACTCTGACACTTTATGGTGTGGAAGGGGGTTTGAGCCCTCTTAGCCCCTCCCCCTTGTACCTACCTCTGCTTCAAAAGGAACTTTTCAGTCTCTATACGAAAGCTAAAGCGTTTTCTAGCCCCAAATGCAACCGGAAGACCATCGGTAGAAAAAGGGTAGGCATTGAGCCACCTCTCAAGCAAGAAAATAACCCGCACGTTGTCTTACCCACATCGGTAAAACACAGCATCACACATCAGGCGCCGATCCATCTGAAGACACCAACAAGATCATATTGGAACTCAACTCACCCTATTTTTCAAACGGGCCCATAAGGCAAACACAATTAGGTTCTACCCGCTGCAGGTACCTAAGCCATATGATCAAATAGTCTGTGCTCGTTTGACACCAAAATATGAGCCTTAATACCAATATGGCATACATGCCTGAAGTAACCACATACCTACTTACCTGGACCTGGATTGACCATTCCAAAATGCCTCACTTTTCAACTATTGGTACAGAGAACAATGCTTTCCACTCGCAGATCACTGACAAATATTCCAGACAGCTTCCAAAGTTCCACGATTGATTAAAGTAAGTCACATTTATTCTAACCTACACGGCATGCGTGCCAGGCCACTGTGTATTGCCACGGGTAAACAGAAAGCAATATGGCGACCGTAACCCGGGCAGGTATTTGAAACCATAGTCAAACGACAATGGCCGAGCAAGGGTGCAAACACGCCCTAGTTTTACCTACCAGCTATTTACTATGCCACTACAACGCCTAGTATTCCGTTAGTGCAGCGCTGGTGCGCAAGCAAGGTATCAACCAGGTATGAATGAGGCGCGCACTATTGTGGCACAAGGCAAGGTTGTCATTCCGTGGTAACTGCATTGCTTTATGCTAGTGACGTATCCAAGGTTGTTTTACTTCGGTACTTGAACTACGGTGCAACTATTGTTCTGCAACGGTAAAACTTGTAGAAACGCAATTTTAAGCTTGTACCTTGTAATTAATTCTTTCTGTGTAACATGACCATACTAGGTCAAAACACAAAAATTACCTGACCTCAGGTAAGGTCAAGGTCCCTTTTAACCTAACATTGTCTATATGCATATCAATCGACTCGCAATAGCAATCCGAACGCAATTATATCAAAATAAAAGCTGTATCATTAGTTCATCCACAGTTATTGACCTAAGCCTGAAAACTGCTTCACTAGCCCCAGATGACTTCCCAGAGGTTACAGGTGAAAAATTGCGACATGAACCCGGAAAGGGGCCCAGGGTACTACGATTTTGAGAATATGAAGGTATTATCAGATGGACTACACAAACAGAGCCCAATTTCGTTTTTTTCCATGTATTTCCAATGGAGAGGTCATGGTTCATACTTGAACTTAGGCCATCGATATAAAAAATCCCGGACTAAATGTTGTAGCACTTGGTGGGCCCATTATGCGGTATAAGCTTTAATCCGATGTATTTACCCATTTCTACTTATGTTACCATAAACATTTGTGCGACCTGACCTGGGATGACCCAACCTTAGAATGTTGGGGAAAGTTGCAGAATCGATCAAGGATGAGGTGTGCCAAGTACGGCGACGCTTCGCGCCGCCGTTTTTTCGTGCCGCCGGAAAAAAACCCGAGGGGGTTGTTCAAACACCCCTTCCCCCGGGGCGAGGGTTAACTGGGAGGGGGAATTTCATTAAGCTAGCCTCTAGACTGACATCACTTAATGCAAGCCTGGCAGAGCGGCTACAATAGTCTCTAATAATAATAGTTGGGGCTAGACGACGCTCCAACTCCCAAAGTTATATGGCGTCATCAACTCTCACCCTGTAAGTAGAGATTTGGTGCATCAGATCAGCATATTCAGGGGATCTGCCGGGACATGAACCCAAGGAGGTGAACCCGGGGAGCTGAGCCAGGGGATTACCGCTAGGTTTTTTGCGCCCTTTTGGCAACACCCCAACTTATCGGAACGATATTCATATTTTATGCTGCAAAATATTACATATTATTTACAGTATTACAAAGGTTTAGAAGCCTATGCAGCAGCTTCAGCGGCCTAGTGATCGATGTTGTGTGTATCACCAGCGGTACAATTTGGCAGTGATGGGTCTATGCGGGTTGGTTTGGTGGAACAAACAAAAATCGAAAAGCAAAAAAAAAACGGCACGCAGTGAAAGCTTTCGCCACAATCTAACTAGCCGATAGGTTGGGGGAGGGGAGTGGGGAGTAAACATAAGTCGAAAGGCAGAACAAACAGACTTTACTGGGTGAAATATATTTCTTATATTTCTTATTTATTATCAAATATATTTATTATATATATGTGGCCACAAGATGCTCGCTTTCAATATCCAGGGATAATTCACCCAAATATGATCTTAGATTTCAAGAGAACCAGGCTCCAATATTCACACTGAAGTTGACTGGCTCCTTTTGAAGTTGATTGGTTCAGCTCAAGCACCAACATCTTGCTTATGAACTTGAAAGGAGCCGGGGAAAAGATCGACAGATTGGGGGAGGGGGACAACATCATGGTTTTGCTCCGAGCTTTTTCGTTCGGAAAGAACTTCTTAACCCAACCCTTCGTAGCATCCTAAAACGCATAGATAGCACCAAAAAATTATCAAACAGTTGTGTTTTTGTGAACTGAAAATTATTTGTATAATGGTTAGCAAGAAAGCCTGATTGTCTAGGATATATAGATACCCGTTGGAACGGAATTGAGATGTTTCAAACTCCGATACCTCCTTTGATTGGTTTAGGACCTTCTGCAAAAATTCAGTAATAAAAACTAAACAATGACAGGTAGTGTGAAAGCTCCGATTCTGCAAATTTCGAGAAATGTTTGCAGGGAATATATACTATTTGCTTATCCTCAAAATTTCACAAGGGACGCAAGAGGAAAATGAGTGTTAAGTTGGACCGGTTTGGGCTCAGCCCGAGATATTATCCGTATATTGTTTTGGGACTTCATTGAGTTAAAATATTTAGCCTCGATAAGCTTTTTGAGAACTCCCGCAGCCTAGTATTGAACCGCTTGGACTAAAGGATGTTTTAAGCTCAAATTATGCGGAGGTATCATCGATGCAATCCTTCGAAAGCCTAGCTGGCTGAGAGAGGCCCCTAGCTATCGTGCACCGTCAGCTGTCACCTCTACTTAACGTATCTGTATTGGTTTTTGTCACCCGGGAAGATGCGCATGAACATTTATCACTATCTTTGTAGGATATTGTATGTATTATATATAAATTATATATACATATATAATTTTGGGGGTTTATCGACACACCAACTGCTAGTGTCATATGGCGTCGCCAACTTCTTTTTTGTCGAAAAGATATCCCGGGAGCCAGCTTGCTCCTTGTTCAGGGAAACCGCTGGGCCTTGAACCTGGGTCGGCTGCGTGAAAGCCAGCTGCGCTAACCATTCCACTGCCACGCCGCTACCATTTAATTGAAGTTGAAGACATCCCTTCATCTGAATACTGATTTATTTCAATCAGGGTATTTTTAATGTAAGCTGATGACCATTGTTGGTTGGCAGCCCCTACCAATGGTTCCCAGCCTTTGGAATTTTCCCCTCACTGTCAAACAGTACCCTTCTAGCTCGAAATACCTGAAGACCTTTTGCCGTTTGGCAAGGGCTAATGCGAACTTTTATGAAGGTCATTATGAACACATAACCTAGCGAGCAAGGCAAGGTAGGAAACCGAAGAGCCCAATAAAGAAAACAATAGCTCTTTTTCGATTAATATAATGCTCGCCTTGCGCCCATCTCCCAGCAAGATTAGAGTTGGCGACACCACACAGCCTCAACAGTCGGTGTGTTGTAAAACCCCAAAGCTGGTTTGAACCCATTTTCTTCCCGTTTTCCGCTAAAAAATATGAAAACAGGCAAGACCTGAATGTGTGTATTTTACTCTGGATACATGAACAACGAGAAAACAGTGGGATAAAATGCAGACAACATATCTGATCCTAATTTCGAACCATTCAAAATAAGTATGAGAATTCAAAACTTATGAAAATCGATGGTTTTAGTCATTTGTAATGTAGAGGCAGGTTTCAAATCCTTACCTCATGCATTTACCTACAATTTTTTGTGATTGAGACCCCATTAGTCAAACAACACTTTTGCATGCTCCCTTCTTCTTATTCATAATGAAACTTGGCGATGTGGCGTGCATGAATTGTAGCAAAATATGTTAATCATTTTTAATTTAATCATTTTGTGGTCCATAGGTCCTGATTAACATATAATGTAGAATTAGTTATTTATTTTGCATCACAGTTGTGACAATAATATCAGCATAACTCACAACAGGAACAGACACCCATGAACAGACATATATGTTAAAACTGATAAATAATTTGCATTCTCAGTTGACTCCGGCGACCCGACCCGGCCGGACGTGTCCCCGCCCGCTCCGCGCCTGGCTAGAGCGGGAGCGGGTCCAGCTTCAAACCTTTGCTTTCGTGTGAGTATAAGCTGACCAGTGCGCCCAGCTCCGTTGAAGTGTTCTGAACAATAATAGAGTGCTCAAAATAAGCCTAGTGCTTGGAAACATAAATAAGTGGACCCGGAAGAATGCCGGTTGTGTGCCTTAAACAAACCACGGACCCGAAAGAGCGAAGGGGTCGCGGTGCCTCACAGCAGCAGCGGTCCGCCACCGACGCTGCCGAGCACGTGTCCCGCCCCTCCCCGCTGTCACGTGGCCGGCCGCCCGCCGGCCAAGGTCACGCACCACGCGCTTTCACCGGATCCCCGGCCACCGACAGTGGCGGTGCCAGCGCAGCGGCGGGGGCGGCAACAGGAAACCAGCCGTCTGTGCGTGAAATGATTACCCGCATCGACAGAAATCGATCGCAGACGTCGCGCAGTCTTAGCCCCACCAAGAGACAGCGTGTGTCACGCGACCAGTCACCTGACTCCGCCTCTGGGTCAGATGCTTTGACCGCTGCCCAGCCCTCCTCCCAGCAGCTCCTAGGCTCTGCCCAGCCTCTCACTGAGGCAGCGCTGACAACAGCCTTAAATAAGCTCGCTGAACGCATGAAGAGCGATATCTCACAGCAGTTCGCACTTCAACGCAATGAAATGGAGCGGCTACACTCCCGCGTATATGAACTTGAACAGCATGTTTCGGCTCATGATGACTTCATCAATGAACTGGAGGGGCGCATCTACGATCGTGACAAGCGGATCTCGAAGCTAGAGGAGCAGCTCGATGACATTGATGCTGCACAGAGACGTCCGGACTTGATCTTTGCTGGAGACGCCGTTCCCCCTCCCCCACCCACCGAGCGCTGGAACGAGGACGTGGTGGGCACAGCGGTCACGTTTCTCGGCCGCTGTATGCCCGATGTTCCGGTGTCGCGGGAGGATGTGGCTGACGCCCGTCGGGAGGCTAACCACCGGATCGTCGTCCGTTTTAAGACAGCAGCCAAACATTCAGTTCGTCATAGGCTCTACGAGGAGCGGTTCAAATCGAAGCCGATCCAGGACGAGGGCAGTGAAGTGGCGGCAAAGAAGCTCTTTGTAAACGAAAATCTGACGGCATACCGCCATGCTGTGTTCATGGAGCTTCGCAAGAAAAAGGCCGAGAAGCGCATACATTACGTATTCTCCAAGGACGGGGAAGTGTTTTGTAAGCTAAGACAGCATGGTCGCAAGACCAGAGTGCCAGACTTTGAAACGCTTCGTGATCTGTTGCGCGATACCTAAATGTGACGCGATGGACTCGCGCACTACAAGCTTCAGGCTGTTTTCACACTGTTACTTACGGTAGGATGGAGTCATTTGTCCTCACTGTACCTTGGTACTGTGCTGGATATAGCTGATTTCTTCTTTGTACTTTTTCTTGGTTTGCAAATGATTTTACATTTAAAAACCTAGGTCATGACACGATGTAGAATTGTATCGTTAAACTGTAGGGGATTGGGTGATTTCAAAAAGCGAAAGGATGTCTTTATGGAACTGCGAGAACATAACGCAGACTTGATCTGTTTGCAAGATATCCACGTTTCTAAAGGAAGAGAGAAATACTTCAGAAATGCTTGGGGTAATCATGCAATTATTGCTGCACATACGAGCAACTCCCGTGGAGTTGCAGTTTTGACTGGGAAAAACCAAGAGTTAACAATTTCGGAAGTTGAACTGGATCCCAACGGTAATTTTATTTTCTGTAAAATTAATGTAGCCGATACCGTGTTTCTGCTGGATTGTTGTTTTGGGCCAAATGATGACTCACCAGACTTCTACAAAGATCTTAGTAGTCTGATCATTGCCAAAAACGAAAACATGCTACCTCTGATATTAGTAGGTGACTTTAATCTGGTTATGGATCAAGTATTGGACACTCAAAACTATTCTCGGGAAAATAATCCAAGAGCGAAACGTGCCTTGCAGAACATGGTTCAGAAACATGAGCTTGAAGATATCTTTAGAGTGCGCAACCCTAATGTAAAGCGTTTTACATGGAGACGCTATGAACCAGTAATCAAACAATCTCGACTCGATTTCTTTTTGGTTTCTACAAGTCTAGCATCGTGTGTGGAGAATACTGATATCATTCCTGGGTACCGTACGGACCATTCCATTATCTTTTTGGATCTGACAATCGACAATCAGCCGAGGAAGAGGGTGGTACAAATTTAATGTGTCACTTTTACGAGATTTGGGGTACGTTAACAGGATTAATCATGCCTTTTTAGAAATAGTCGACCAATATGCAGTTCCAGTGTACTCCAAAAAGCATAGGCATAATACAAAAAATTTCGATAGTCTAGCTTTTACAATCGAGGGCCCCCTCTTATGGGAGACTCTTATCTTGAAACTTAGAACGGAGACAATCTCGTACAGCATTTCGAAGGCTAGAGATCTCAACATCCGCGAAAGGAATCTTTCAGTTAAGATTCAAGCTCTTGAAAACGACGAAAACTTGTTTTTGGATGCATCTCTTATTTCGAGCCTTAAAAATGCTAGAAGCGAATACGAGAATTTGAGACAAGCAAAGCTCACGGGAGCAATAATACGGTCAAGGTGTAGGTGGCAGGAGCAAGGAGAAAGGCCTAGTGCATATTTTTGCAACTTAGAAAAGCGTCAATATAGGTCAAAAACAATTGCTTCGCTACATGTAAATGGTTCAACTTTGAAAACTCAGGGAGAAATTATAGACGCTTTTGTTGCTCATTTCACAGCCCTCTTTACCCAAGGAAGTGAGCCCCAAATATCCGACATGATAGGTTACTTACTAAAGGATGCATTTTCGACATTGACTCAAAGTCAAATAAGCTGGTTAACGGAACCTGTCACCCCTGAAGAACTTGGTACCCGTTTAAGAAAGATGAAAAATTTAAAAACGCCGGGTTCAGACGGATTTCCTGCAGACTTCTACAAATTTTTTTGGTCTAAGCTACGACCGTTTTTGATTCGCTTATTCAATTATTGCGCAGCAAAAGGAGAACTACCCCTCACACTTCGCGAGGGCATAATCTGTCTCGTTCCTAAGAAGGGAAACCAAAAATATAATCAAAGGTTATAGGCCTATAACACTGTTAAATGTATCCTATAAGATCATATCCGGTGTTCTCGCAAACCGATAAAAAGAAGTTTTGAGCACCTTAGTCAAAGGTGATCAAACCGCCTTTCTTCCAGGAAGATTCATAGGTGACAATACGAGACTGGTGTATGACCTGATGCATGAGCTGAACAGAACAAACGAGGAGGCACTTTTATTCGCGATCGATTTTGAAAACGCCTTTGACTCGATGAGCTGGCGATTTATAGAAGCGTGTTTAACTGTGAGAAAATTTCCGGTGAATATCATACAGTGGTTTAAATTACTTCACACTAAAATTTTCGCGCGACTTACTTACAATGGACATCTGTCTCAACCAATTCAACTGAAGCGCTCTTATAGACAAGGCGACCCAGTAAGCTGTTATTTGTTTATATTGGCTTTGGAGCACTTGCTCGACCGAATACGGCATAACAACAATGTTGGGGGCGTAAAGATAAGTGACAATGAGTTCAAGCTTGCGGCATATGCCGATGACATAATCTGTCTCTTAGACGGTAATGTTAACAGCATTGTGCTCTTTTCACGATCTGGGCACTTATTCAAAGTTTTCAGGACTTCATCCAAATGAAGCTAAATGCAAAGCTATGTGGATTGGGAATAAACCTAACTCTTTGCGAATTCGCGCCTTAGAGCGATTGAACTTTGGTTTTTCTACGGTAAAATCGCTCCGAGTTCTTGGAATAGTTTTTGGGGAGGACCTAAGTAACATTTTAACTTTGAATTATGCGGACATTGTCCCCAAAGTTCAAAATCTTGTCAATATGTGGAGGTTCCGTAACCTTACGACCCTTGGTAGAATTACTGTTATCAAAACATTAATAATACCACAATTCACGCACATATTTACCGCCCTGCCAAAGCCAGATTCGAGCACGTTGAGACGCTTGAAAAGAGAACTTTTTCACTTATTATGGGGTGGGAAAAGTGAAAAAATCAAGAGAAAGACTGTTGTCAGAAGTATTAGTGATGGTGGTCTGCGCATGTTGGATTTAGACCACTATATCAATGCTTTAAAGGCTTCATGGGTTAGAAGACAACTTGTCTCAGCACATTCTTGGACTGCGCTTTTCAGTAACACCATATGTAAAGACAACACAATCTGGGAATGGAATTCCAAGTCACTTTCCATGCATGCGTTAACAATTAACAATGAATTTTGGAAGGAAGTGCTCAATGCATGGGCCGCTATCCAAAAGGTATATCCTATTGTCCAGGAAGAACATTTGGCTACTGGTTTATGGTTCTCTGACGCTACTGTTCGTTATCAAACGTCTCGGCTCAATCACTGGTACCGAAAAGGCATTCTAAAAGTAAATGACCTCCTTGATGAGAAAGGAAACTTACTGACATTTGCAAACCTATGTGTTGAATTTCAAATGCAAGGGAATTTGATGGATTATCTGACCCTGACCTGGTCTCTGAAGGCCGAGGTAAAGCAGGAACTGGGCAAGCAGCGCTTGCCGAGCCCATTGGTTCACCCGATAATATTGTTCGCTCTTACAAAAACTAAAGGAGTTGGACATTGGTATCGACTTCTAGTCAACACTGATCTTCAAGAGCCCAAGCCTTGGGAAAATTACTGGAATGGTCAATTTGCAGA
This sequence comes from Lepas anatifera, assembly GCA_034440635.1. NCBI lineage: Eukaryota > Metazoa > Arthropoda > Thecostraca > Lepadidae > Lepas > Lepas anatifera. The sequence continues at coordinate 167,234 of JAOTON010000131.1, read as the reverse complement.
GACCTCTTGGTCTGATGTTTATTGTGCAGTGAGAGATTATTCCAACTCGACTAACTATGCAGCACTTCACTATAAGATTATCACTCGAACCTGCTCAACAAACTTGCAACTTTTCAGGTTTAACATTAGCAACAGTCCATTATGTGATCTTTGTGAGCAGGACTTAGAGACAATTGAACACAAATACTTTTTGTGTCCAAAGATTCGACCGTTTTGGTCGTCCTTGGAAGTTTTTATTCAAACCCTTGGTTTGGAAATCAGCTTGGATTTGCCAAATGTTATCACCGGTTTCACGCAAAACATTTTGGTCAATCACATGATCATTCTTGCAAAGTTAATTATACAAAGGTCCAGGTTACCTCCTACACTCGATACCTTCAAAATAAAACTAAAACTGGATATGGATACCGAAAAATGAGCAGCGGTAATGGATAGTACTAGTGCCAAGCACAATAAGAAGTGGCATTACATTCATAGAATATGTATCTGAATATTGTGTCATTGCGTATATACTGTTATGTCTCACTCGAGCAAAATGTTGAACAGCATGTTAGTCTTCTTTTTTTGTTCCTGAGGTAGAAGAGGCTGCTCAAACGTAAATATTTACCACGATTATGTTTTTTCTTCTTCTGACCCTGTGTTGGTCATGCTATCTGAGGTGTGAGCTGATAGTTAGAAAGACCGGTTAGGAGTGATGGTGGGTGATATGGTTGTCGGTGCTTGGGTCGCTTACTTTTGCAGCTCTGCTTAGCAAATGTCATGTGCTGAAAAGCGTTTCTAGAAATAAATGTTTGAAAAAAATAAAAAATAATAATTTGCATTCATGCTGGCCCAACAAACCCAGGCCATTCCATTCATAAGCTAAGTAGAAAATGTAAATGAAAATATCTGCCCACAAATTGAATCGCCTCGGTGTTTTTCTCGGCTCCATCCTGGTTTTTTGGCGAATTATTCGGAACCGATTTAAATGAGAACACTCGTCACCTTGCACCACTTTATGGTTGTCAACCTGACAACTTATGGCTGTAAATTAATTACAGTTCAGGTTAGGTGAACAAGTTTTAATGTGATTTCCACGCCTATGTGAGGCAATTTTGTTATTCTCAAATATGGACGACAAAGTCGGAGAAAAACGCGACTGCTATAGCAGGCCCAGTTCGAGTTTCGTCCTCATTCAAATGTTCTTTGAAATAAAATTTCCAGATATCGTCTAGTTATTTTGAGATCAATTCAATAATGACGCCACCATGGATCACCAAAGTTCATGTTTTCGAGCTTTTTTGTGTCTATATCTTTAGACCAAGACAGCAAGGAGCTTTCAGCGCCATTCCTATTTTTGTATCACCTTTGACTCCTGAGTTAACACGATGATGATGATAATGATGATGGTGAGTCAACAAGGGGAGAGAGCTGGACTGACCCCCCACGTCGCAGTGGGAGCGAAAAGAAGCGAGGTGCTGCCTGGTTGACTTACATGGCTTTTCCCATTATTATCTATTGCACCTGACTGGATTCAGCCAGATCAAATTTGATTGAAACCGTCTTCAACCTCGCCCCGGTAGGGGTGTCTCAACACCCTCCCTCAGGTTTTTTCCGGCTATACATTAAAATGACAGGGCGAAGCGCCTCCGTACTTGGTGTACTCTATCAGTAATTAATTCTTTTTCCAGAATTTTAAGGTTGCGTCAACTCAAGTTAGGTCAAAAGTGCAGGTCAAGTTACCTCTCCTCCAAAAATTTTAGATGGCATAAGTAAGAACGGGGTGTATAATAATAATTATTGGGGCTTATCAACGCACCAACTGCCAGGGTCATATGGCGTTGCCAACTTTTTCCCTGTTGGAAGGGTTTCTCGGGAGCCAGCTTGCTCCTTGTTCAGGGAAGCCGCCGGGCCTTGAAACCGGGTCGGCTGCGTGGCAGCCAGCTACACTGACCACTGCACTACCGCGCCCCTAGAACGGGGTGAATCTGTCTAATTGAAAGTCATGTCACATAATGCCCCACCAAATAGTGCAAAATATATTCCGGGATTTTACATATCGTTGACCTATTGTCAGGTACAGAACCTCTCCATTGGAAATGCATGGGAAAACGGAAATTAAGGGAAAATGGCTTGATTTCTGTTGATGCAGCATAGAATACCTTCGCATGTTCCAAATCGTAGTAGCCTAGGCCCCTCTCCAGGCTCATTTTGCAAGTTTGGAACTGTGATTTATGAGAGGTCATCTTGGATTACTTTAACATCTAGACATGGGTCAATAATTTCGCAGGGAATGATGATAAATATTTTTATTTTGATGCCATTACGTTTGTTATTGTTATTGCAAGTTGATTGATATGCATGTTGATTATGCTAGATCAGATGATGACCTTGACCTGACCTTAGGTCACGTCACTTTTATATCTTGATTTAGTATAGTATATATATATATATATATATATATAACATGCTTAGATTTTCCGTAAAAAGAAGAGGCGAATGGTGCCTTACAATCGATTCTAACCTAACTCTGTCAGACGATAGGGCCCAGAAACTCTCCTCTACCTTATCGCCTTCTTTGACCTGCCATGACCTCAATATTGATCTGACACAAAAAGTAACTGATATAGTTTCTTGATCAATTCTTATGAGCTACCCACCAGTGTTCACGTTTTTTTCTCCATCCTGCACAGGAGCCGAGTTCGAGGGGAGGTGTTTAAACCCCTTCCACACCAGGGAGGAAGGTGGCTCGAAGACCCGCGGGGGCGGGTGCTATATAACACAAATCCGGCACAGGGTGCCTTTTTAAATTCCACGAAGCTCTAATTCACCCGAATACATATTTGAAGAATGAGCCTGAGAGCCTTATGAGGCTAGAAACATTGTTTGAAGCCATTACTCAGACATATCCAGCCTCGGAACTCTCGTGCCCAGGCGCCTCGGTCACTGGACGCACCGCCTGGGGCGAGGCACCTGCGAGACAGTACTGATCCCTTCGGTTCAAAACACTGTGCCCTATGCGCACCACACACTACTTACTACGTGTGACCTTGCACCTGTCGTTGTAAACACGTAGTAATCACGTGACCCAGGTATGCGTGCCAGTCGAGCGAAGGGTCGAGGATTATCAGAGGCGGTGGCAAGTCAGCCGAAGAATACCCCACCAGAATGCAGCAAAATCAGTAATTGTGTAATAATGTCTTACCCAGCTGTCAGATTAAGAAATAATGGTGACCACTGGAAAGCTCTTGAAAAAAATACACATGAAGAACCTGTTTGTAAAGCTAAAGGCACCATACTTTGCGAGATATCCGTTCTAAACCGGTCGAGCCTAGTCATGGCAATTTCAATTACGGGGGACCGTACATACATGTGACACAGGACTAGCTGACTTTTCATGCGCAAGCAACACCAGAAGTTTAACCCGCGCCCACCGGGGGTCCGGCGCCACCTTCGCCCCACCGGGGGCCATCGATGCCCCCTCTAACTCCGAAAATATGGGCGTTAGCGCAAATCTGCAAAGTGCAATAGAAAGCTCGCGTGAATTCAGTAAGAAATTACTTCGCATGTTTTAGTGCTCAGGTCAATGGTTTGACCTCCAGAGGTCAAATTAGGTCAAGATCGGCTATTTTCACTCAAATATGCAATGATTAAGCAAACTGGGCATAACTCTTATGCCATTAGAGCTATTGAGACCTGGTAAAGTACATTTGATAGCAAATTGCCAGTACTTTTCCGCTATGTGGAACGTAAAGACCTCCCGCCAGTGGTTTGACCGCCAGAGGTCACCTCGTGACCTAATATGACCTGAGGTCACGAAAGGTCAAAAAGTGACCTTGCCGTATATCAAATGAAAGCCAGTGCCAAGACAAACACGATGGTGTTTGTTTCACCGCTCTAGCTCAATTAGGTCAAAAGTTATTGTCAAAATACTGTTTTTGACCTCTGGTGACCTTGGATGACCTTGAAAAGTCAAAGGGCAAATATGGCCCCTGGGATCCGTGAAAGGGTGTCCAAAAACGTTGTTCTGAGCAGTCTGAGTATTTGCAATCATTTTTGTGGCTTTATATCATGAAATAGCATTTCCCCATGCTTTTCCAATGGGAGAGGTCGCCTCGTGACCTGACCTCAGGGCACGAAATCAAAAATCCCGGATATACACCTTGTAGACCCTGGAGGGGTCATGAAGTGTAGGAAGTTTCAAATCGATCGACTTTGAAATGTAGCTCTTACAGAGCTCTAAAGTGAAGTGAGGTGACCTTGGTTGACCTCGTCTGGTGACCTGACCTTGGGTGACCCGGGGTAAAAATTTTAGGGATGATGGGAAAATGATGCAGTGAGAGGTAGAGCCCTCAACGGCGGTGCTGCGCCTCGTCGTTTTTCTGCTATCCCGGAAAAACCTTAGGGGGCCATCGATGGCCCCCCGGTGGGGCGAGGGTTAAGCTGATAAAATGATTATTTGAGGTGGAGGGATAAAAATCTCTGACAATTCAAACAAGAAGGGTCCAAGGCAAATCACGGGATGCACGAGATAAATGAATAAGTAGGCATGCATATTTTGATGGTATTCCTTTAGCATGGGCCACTTCCCTATCACATGCTTTCGATGCCGCCACCCCCGGCCTACAGGCAGCCAGAAGCCACCGTGCGCTGCCGTCTGACCATGATTGTCCGACTTGATGTCGCGTTCCTAGTTAGTTATTGTTTATTCATGACATTTGTTACACCGTTATTAAATTAAGACGTTCAGCACTCAGCTTTCGAATTATACATAGTTTGTCGGAACTGGGGCAGTGGGGGACCTCACGAGTCATGCCAAGCATTGCAAATGGTTAATCTTAACAAAATAAACATGTTGTGGTATATTTTGATTTTTCAGTCCCCAAATTTTGTATTGACCGAAACAGTGCAGCACACGGAAGTTTTGGTACGAGGATGGGACACCTAGGAACATCAAGCAATTTTAGAAAAATTGTTTCGAGCGGCAGTAGTTTTTGAACGGCTAGGTTTTGTTCAAAATGTTTAAAGCTGTATTGTGAGATCTTGTTAGTACGGTACATTTCAGTGGCAACGATAGCTGAACGGTCTCGAATACTGATGGGTTGTTGCTGGGACCTCAACGCATCACTGACTGGGGATCGACCGGACCCCCTTCGTTTTTTCGCGAATGATTCCGAGCAAAACGGTTCAGATGAGACCCATCTGACCCGTCCCTAGCGTCGCTTTGCAGGACGCTAGGGAGATCAATCCGACAACTTATGACCAAAAATTGACATCAGGTAGGTCAGGTCAACGAGTTATGACGTCATTGCTCGTGTAAGGGGATTCCGTTCGTTTAAAATAAAGCTGACAAAACCAGGATGTAACTCGGCTTTTACAAGAATTAGATAAAGTTTCTAGACATCGTTTGAAAGCTCTTGAAAAATTTGCATGCTGACATAATTTTTTAGGTAAGATCAATACCAAGGTCGCCAGAGGTCACTAAAGGTCACGGTTTGCGAAGTTGTTTGAGTCTATAACTTTTGAACCAAACAGGATACAGTCCTAAATTTGGTACCAAAGTGATACGCATGACCCAAGGATGCAAACGATTTGCAACATGACCTTGAAAGGTTATCTTTAACCTTGAACTAAGGTTAAGGTCATTATGTGACCTTGTGAGGTCATGTCACATAACATTTGAATCCTTAGGTCAAGACGAACAGTTTAATTACTTTTATTCTAGGTCTCTGGTTCCCGAGGTGTAATAGATTTGCTAGTGTCTAAATGTGGCCCATTTTGGAGGACCACTGTAACACCTAAACTCCGTGTAGACCCTAATGACCTCATTATGTTGTAACAGAGTCAAGTCGATCGGTAGGCTGATGTTCCTTAGGTGCCGCTTCAAACTCGTGATTTTAGGTTTTGAGGTCGCGTTGCTTGACCAGGGATAGCTCCTTGACCTGTCATGACCTGACCTAAAAAAATTGTCAGATGCGTAAAATTAATCAGAGATAAGATACTGTAACTTTCGTTGTTCTGCACCCCTTCATCTTTTGTGTTATTTGGTAAAAACCAGGAGGGGTTGAATTTCGCCCCCTCCCCAGCGGGCGCGTGTTAAGCAGGTTTTCAGACTTGAGTCAATAACTTTGCAAGAAAAGACGATGAAGCTTTTGTTTTGATCTTAACAACATTACGTTTGGATTGTTATTGAGAGTCAATTGATATGCATATTGACTATGCTAAATAAGATGGTGACCTTGTCCTCACCTCAGGTCAGGTCAAGGTCGGTAGTGGTAGTTACTGGAATAAATTCATGGAGTGTATAAATGCAAACCCTCTTGTGCGTATTGAGAGGATACATTGTACAATTCATGGCACAAAGAGACGCTGTTCAGAGGCTAAGGAAGCTAATGTCGAGACAGTCACAGAAAAGGGCGAAAACCAGAGAATCGGGATAGTAGTGAGTTTGGGGCGCGCACGAGAGAGAGTGAATGAGAGATAGAATGATAGAGAGAGGCCGGAGCAATCCTGTGATGAGTTTTGTGTTGGCTATCGGATTAAGCATGCAAACAAGGCGTTGAGTTATATTGCTAATTAAAGAAGACGACACGAGTCAGATTCCAACGGGCGAACTTCTGCATGAAAGACGAACGCCTTTGCATGTCGATATCCTGGTCGCCCTCCTATCTGACAGAATTGGCGTATTGGATAACAGCAGTAGCGGAATGCATGATATCTCCCTTGAGTTAACAATCACAATCATCAAGACAGAGCGTAAATAAATCACAAGATTTCCAGCCCCCCCTCCCACCCTCCCCCCACCCCACCCTACCCCAAGATACCTTTACTTAAATGTACATTCAAGAGGGATTCCTCCACGCCCGAGTGACGTCACACGGGCGTACAGGAATTCCTTTACCATCGAGCTGTGTCTTAAACCGCTGCTAGTGGTACTTCCCGGTTGCAAATTTATGAGAAGACACGGTAATCAAATGTATCCTAAATTTAATTAAGAAGCCTTTTATTTTCGATTCTGAACCTCCTTTCACAAAAATTTGAATATTCAATAATTTGATTTTCCCATGTTATATGCTACGAGAAGTGACGTCACATCTGGTAGTCTGCGCTTGCTGTTGGGGGGGGGGCTGACCCTACCCTACCCTACCCTGCCATCACCCAGCGGGCGTGGTGGTGCAGTGGTTAGCACGCTCGCTATCCACGCGGCCGAGCCGGGTTCAAGGCCCGGCGGATTCGCCAAACAAGGAGCCAGCAAACTAAAAGCCCGTCCGAATCACGCAGACTTTGAGAACCAAATTCGGCTAATTCAGGACCGGCTGGATTTCAAAATTTAAAACTTGGTGCATCCGCACTGATTGGGCACTGGATCCGGTGCATCGACTGATTGGGCACTGGATCGGTGCATCGCACTGATTGGGCACTGGATCCGGTGCATCCGCACTGATTGGGCACTGGATCCGGTGCATCCGCACTGATTGGGCAAGCTGCAGTCGAATCGGCAGCGACGGCACCGATCATTTGGCTCGCGGTTCGAGTCCAAACACGCGCGTGCCCCAGGGGAATACCCACAGGTCCCCACGCCTTATCCATGATAGAAAATGCACTAGTGCCTTTGGCGTCGGATGGTGGCAAACTGATGTCATGAAGTCTCCCCGGTCTGACTCAGAGCTTGAGAAAGCTCTGGAGCTTCAGCTCGATGCTTTGCTAGCTGCTGGGTGGAATAGATAAAGGGAAGCAGGCCGGGACTGACTTTCAGTCCTCGCCCGTCCGCAAAGGCAGCCGCCTCTACCCGCCAGCCCTCCACCATGGACCACTCTGCCAGACGCATTTCTATTCTAGGTGAGGACTGGGGTCTCTCCGACACAGCACCTCCAATCTAAACCGAGTGAGATCTTCCCAGATAATTTTCAAATATTTATCTGGTTATTTTCCATTCAATAACATACGTAATTGGCGCAACTGTTATGACATTCGTGTAGGACAGTCTATCGACGGGTTCCCTCCGGGAGGTGAAACCATGGCTCCGTTTCATAAACCCAATAGCATGAATTTTAATTTACTCTGCATTCACTAGAGCTGCCAATTAGCATCGCCAGGGAGAGCGGCGTAAATTACGTCGCATTTCTACAACTCATGCTGCAATGTTTTTGAAACCAAGGCCCATAATTGGCATTATCGGCTGTCGCACAACCAATGTTTGGACGCCCTCGATAAATGTCGCCATGGTTTGGTCAGAGGAGTTCAGGCAAGCGCGTAAGTAGTGGTAGGGGACACACATCCGTTGTCTCGAATCCAGGTCGTTTTGTATTTTCGGGATATTTTATGACCCGATTAAAAAAATGTATAAGAAACCCACCGGCACACAATTAGACTTACTGAGCTTCAATAGAGGCACTATATATCCCGAGGAACTCGCACGCTGTCTTACGCATATCGGTAGACCACAGTGTCATAGTGTCGCTTCAGGATCGATCCAGGGGGCGCCCCTCCCTTCGTTGGACTGCGCTTAAGTACAGCAAAGAGCCCCCTTCCCTGGGGGACACCAGTGTTGTCTGATGGGCGTTCTGGGGAAACCCCAACTCCACCCGAATGTTGGTCCAGGGTGCCCCAGGAATTGGTATCGGGCATGTTCAGGAGTTGGTCTTGGGGTTACCCAAGAATTTGTCTAGGGGGCCTCCAAGAGTTAGTCTCAGGGTGTTTCCAAAGTATTGTTCTCGGGGCCCCTAAGAGTTAGTCTCAGTGTCTGCCACGAGCTGGTTTCGTGGGCTCCAAGACCTGGTCCCAGGGGCCCCAAGTCTTGGTGTCGGGGGCCCACAGAGCTGGTCTCGGGGCCCCCAGAGTTGGTATTGAGGTCACCGCCTCCCCCAAGAGCTTTTCTCGGAGCCACCCCCTCTCCCCCCAGAGAATATTTAACTTTCAAAGCACGTTAGAAACAGATGTCTCGCAAATTTTTCACTTTGCTAATATTTCACTTAAAATAGATAAACAAAACTTGCGAAGAACCAACAGCCTACATCCCCTTCAAGAAATTATGGATGTGCCCTTGCCTCTAACACATTTTTAGACTTGCAAAGATTTCAACCTCATTGAAAAAATGGCGAGGGGACCCCAGCCTCAGGGCCCTCCGTGGGGTTGGGGTCCCCCCCGCCATTTCTTAATGAGGTTGTAGTATTCTATGAGGTTCAATGTAAGTGATGGGTGAAGGTTTCAACATCTTATCGAAACTGTTCACCTACTTCGAGAATCAGTGAGTGGCTTCCAAAATTTTGCCAAAGATACAAAAATAATTGACAATTTCCTAATTAGGAGTTTTTCGAACAGCAAGAAACCACAATAATAGTTTTTTCGCATATCTCCCTTTAACCTCGGAGCCCGTCAGTCATGCCTGGGGCGGGGCTGGGTGACGGAGGTGCGAATTTTTATTCGTGATGCTTTTTTGGTAGGTGGTTAAGAGTGACGGATGAATGCTCATTCTTTTTCCGAACAGGTGGGTAAATATTCTAGGGTTTTTCGGTTTTTTAATAACAATTTAATCTTGACAGGAGTATAGCTGCAATGAAATGGAACATGATGGTCATTTTATAGAAGCATCAAATGCGTCTCCACAAATTGTTCCTGTGACGACAGACTCCCTGTGGAGGCTCTGAGGAATGGAAATAAAGGAAAAAACACCCTGCTTGAACCAAATTTTGTGCAGGTTACGAAACTAGTATTGTTTTTTTCAGCGCAAAATGTTTCTTAACTATCGCGCCGCTTCCTCCATTTACATCTTGGTGCATTGCGTTACATGCAGTTTGTATGGTGTGGATAAAGATTATCATGAACAAAAAGTACAGTTTTAACGTGAAAATAAATTAGAATTTTCCTTGCATCCGTCACGCAACGATTGCACCGCACAACGCTTTTATTCTTTTTGCTGGTTGACTTGGCCTGTCTCCCAACTGAAAGTTAGTTCTAGCATTCTTTCCTTTTTATCGGGTAGGGTTGGTTGAATTATACGAAATCCCACCTAGTGAAAATTCCTTAGACGAGGCACTGGTTCGAACTGGTGCTCGCTTAGCTGTGGTGCTCACTCGTGCCCAACCATGGACATTATGTCCTTCTTGGACTTCAATACCGGCAAGAGCTGACGGTGCTTGTAACCTGCTCGTATGAAGCCATCTCTCCTTTCTTGGTCATAAACGGTTTTAGCAGCCATTGAAACCTGCTTCACATACCTTTCCAAAGACTGTCCATGTACAGAGAACTGTGGAATGGACATAGGAGAATCTTCAAATCCACCGAGGGCTGATGCTGCTACGTCACAAGTCAGGACTGGTTCTGAGGCTTCATCCCAGGATATCAGCTCCCGCAGACATGTCGCGGCCTGGTTCAGTCTGGGGGTTCGTCTTGGACGGACGCTGAGACCTCCGTGCTCACTTTGACCGCGGATGCTCTTGGTATGGGGGACGCTTATCAGGTGCTTCTCATATCGTATTGCTCGCCTTTATGCAAATTATCTACATTGTAAGCTCATAGGTTTTCTTGACTTTACTCAGAATCACCCTTGGTCAAGGTCACCCATGCATAAACCATCCTCATATTGCACATGATTCGACATGCTATGATGAGAGGGGTACACTGATAACTACTGTCTTGATCTTCCTGCCGTCTGAATATATGAAAGAAACCCATATTATCGTGCGAACATTCAACGTGACCTTTTGTGACTTCTGGGAACATCAATTTTAACCAGAGTAGCAAATGGTAAGCAGCTCACAAACTCATTTCACTCAGGGGTTCCGAATGGCAATATGTATTTTGTTTTAGCCCGATTAGACGATTAGTTTGAGAAGAGGCTGGGTATGCCCTTTTGCATGCGGAGCCAGCACACCTGACCAGGTCGTTAGGGGTCGGGTTAGGTCAATTTATTTGCTTAACACGCGCACTAGAGGGGACCTCGGAGGCTCCCTCACCTGTTTCCGAGGTGGCGTAAGAACAGCTCGTAGAACCGAAAAACAATATTTGGCTACATTCGAGAGAATTCAACGGCGCATCGATTGTTGAAGATATCTAAGGCAATCGGCCGAAAATTTTGTGACGTATAGGCTTTCAAAGTCAGACCTGCATTTTGAGATTGCCACAATCGCGCGGTAGGACCAGTTCGCTTGCATTGGATACCGATGGTGACGTCATAACGCCATATATCCGGGATAATATGCCAAGGTCACCTCACAGGAAGGTCTAGGTTAAGGTCGAAGGTCACAAGTCAAGGTCATATCAGAATTTTCAAAGGTCATTGACCCCAGCGCTTCCGGTCAAATAGCGTTACCCGGTCGGAAGTGTATTATTCTATGAAGTCATAGTTAAGGTACCTGAATGTAAGGATCAAGGTCAAAGGTCAAGGTTAAAGGTCATTTTAAAGGTCAATCCTCATTTGCCACCAAACATTGGCAAAAGTGTTAGTCAAAGTGTATATCATCGGTACATCATCATATTGTGATCTCATTGGTCAATAACCTTGGATGACATTGATCCCAAAATTGTAGCAAAGCTTTTTTGCGACCTTCCCTCAATGACCCTGGTCTGCCTTTAGCTTATTCCCATCATTTTCCTGCTTAATAACGGTATTTCCCAACAGGTCCCCAGCATGGCCAATATTTGACATTTATGACATCGTTTGACCTTGAAGATATTAACCTAGGTCAATGAAAATTGGTCATGATGTAGATCACCATAGCCCCCACCCACCCTCCAAACAAAGTTTTTCTGCATCTTTTAGTTTTCGAGATCTTAGAGGGGGCCTACCACGCCCCCTACAGTGCGCGTTAGTGCCAGACCCCTCTCCAGTGCGGGTGTTAGTTGAATCAACTTAAGTATACATCTCCCATTGCAATTGATTTAGCATGATCTGCTGAAAACTTGGGGTGAATCGGTTCGGCCGTTTCAGCGCTGTAGCAAAATGAACATGAACAAAAGCCTCGGTGGCCACCCGTGAGGCCGTTTCCGACCACTGTGCATTGAGGAGAATTTGAAGGGCTTAGAACCATCCGTAGGGACTGGGGTTTGCAGTTTGCATGTTCCCAGTTTGTGTGCCAGCAGTACAATGCAGTAACCTTACCCTCGTTCTTCTGTAGCGGCCACTGTCTGCATAGGACCGGGATGTGACAGGAGCCGTCTGCAGTGTAGTGTTGCACCTTGGTAAGGCCTAGTATCGACAGGTATGACTGCGCCACACAGACTGTGACTGCTCCACACAGGGGCGTAGCCAAGGGGGGGCGGCAGGGACAGCCGCCCCTCCCTGAGGGCCCGAAGGGCCTCCTGAGGACACGAGCCGCGCGAAGCGCGGATCGCCCGCACTATGCTATGTGGCCAAATTTGGCATTTTATACCAGACAGGGCCCTCTTCTCTAAAAGGGAATGTGGCGCCTTGGTCGAATCCTGGAATTTAGTGCAATTAGGCATACTTTTAGCCGAAAATAATGAAACCACTCATGGTTTCTCTGAAAAATGTACAATAAGCTCAATATTTTAATTTTTAAAACACTCCTCTAAAAAAATAAATATCAGCCTGTGGATGATGTCACGATCTGGCAACCACTACCATACTTGAATCGCTTCAAGGGCTTCGATTGGCTGATGCTCATCGTGACGTCAGCATATGTCGTCACACCAACAGCTCACAACAATGGCCGCCCGGCGACGGGCTGATGAGGGGTTGGTGTCAGGTAGGTTTTAGCTTTTTTCTACGGAAATATCGAGTTCCAAGACAAATGACATATGGAGTACCGGGTTTTCCGACTTGCTTTACAACTTGGATATCTCAGTTAAAATCACATTATGAAGGTACCACATTCCCTTTAAGCCCTCTTTAGTACTCTATTCTGTAACAAGCAGGGCCCTTTTTACCCATCAGGGCCCTTTGGCGCTGTCCCAGGGGTCCTTTTCGGGGCGCTGCCCCTCCCTGAGTGAAATCCTGGCTACGCCCCTGGCTCCACACAGACTGTCGTCAGATGTCCCAGACGTCAGACGTGAGCCGAGAGTTGGTGTTCACTGTTCACTCATGTAGAGAAGCAAACGCCTCAGTCCAGCCGTCAGCAACATCTGTGAGTGAGGCTTCCATAGAGAAGATATGACGCTTCACTATCACGTCTTCCCTCGTTTACAGCACCAAGGAGTTTTAGCGCGAGGCAGCTATCTGCACTCACGCTGTAGCAGCAGAATGAATTCTAACGTTTTTGTGACGTTGAGCATCCTCCACCGTGAGTGGCAGTCTTCATACGGGCCTTGCTAGCCTGCTTTTAAATATGAAGAATTATCCCGTTGTTCTACGATACATGACACCATGGAAGCTCATTGGTATCGAGAAATCAGAACATTCGGAAAAACGACAACCCAGAAATGTTCGACGTTATGAACAACGTCTCCTCTCCAGCCGTTGCGCCGCCACCAATCGAAACTCTTTGCCTTACTAACCTCTGTATCAATCCTGAAGTAGCATAATTTTCCAGCTTTGGTGTATATTACAGTGTGCATTTGGGGAATATAGCCATCGCATTGTGCCGACGTAAGGCAATCGTTTTGAATAAACTTGACGCTCTGTTTTCAGAGGGCACTGCATTGGACCTGCCCTCCATGACAGGAGTCCACCTTCAGAATGTTAGCCACTTCTTCGCATTATCACGGCATTTTCAACAGTATCCCGCTACGGCTCAAAGTTGACTTAATGACCTCGTTTGACCCTGAAGATATTGATCTATTTAGAGCATACTGTAGATCATCATAGCCCTCAAAAACCTTTAAAGGGAATGTGGCACCTTGGTGGAATCCTGGAATTTAGTGAAACTAGGCGTACTTTTAGTCAAAAATAATGAAACCACTCATGATGTCTCTGAAAAATTTACAATAAGCTCAATATTTTGTTTTTAAAAATACTCCTCTAGAAAAAGAAATAAATATCAGCCTGTGGATGATGTCACGATCTGGCAACCACTACCATACTTGAAACCCTTCAAGGGCTTCGATTGACTGATGTTCATTGTGACGTCAGCATATGTCGTCACACCAGTAGCTCACAACAATGGCTGCCCGGCGGCGGGCTGATGGCGGGCTGGTTTCGGGTAGGTGTTAGCTTTTTTCTACGGAAATATCGAGTTCCAAGACAAATGAAATATGGATTACCGGGTTTTCCGACTTGCTTTACAACTTGGCTATCTTAGTTAAAATCACGTTGTGAAGGAGCCACATTCCCTTTAACGGGTGTTTTCCTACTTTTCCTGGTTTCTGAGATCTCGGGGAGAGGGCTACTTAATGACCCACTCCACTGCGCATTGACGCCAGACCCCTTTCTAATGCAAGAGATAGAATTGAATATAGATGTTGACGCTGGCAGAGGGGCCTCGTTTCCGGTGCACTCTACTGTTTCCATTGCCTGTCCACCGCCATCTCCGGAATTCCGCTGGGGTCAGAGTCCGTATTTGGTGGTGCCTCTTCAGACTGCGGTGTCTCTCCTCAGAGGGCTCCGCTGGCCTCCGATGTAATCCTTTACACCCAGTAAACACGCCAGCAACGGCGTCCGGATGGGCCTTTGGAATAGGCAGAAGACACCCCCAGATGGTGAAGATCCCCTCCCACGGCTTCGCCAGCCTTTAGCAGAATCCTAGGTCGGGTACTGGTTCAAGCCCCACCACATATGTGGGACGCCGGGGCTGGTGACGTAGTCGTTAGCAGGCCAGCTTTACACGCGGCCGACCCGGGTTCAAGGCCCGGCGGCATCCCTGGCCGAGGAATAATCTGGTTCCCGAGAAACCCTTCCAACGGGGAAAGAGCTGGCGACGCCATATGACCCTGGCAGTTGGTGCGTTGATAAACCCCAAACAATTATATAGTATTTGAGGCGCCAAGCTCCGAGCTGTTCTAATCGGCTCGAGATGCAATGGAGTGGGGGTGTAGGTCTATATATATGTACAGCTCCCTGCAATTGAATATGTACCACTGGTGGATCCAAGGGCGGTTGAAAGGGCCGTGACCCCCACCAAAGCCTAAAATACTATCTTTTGCCTCTCCAAAGCACCAAATGTTGGCCATTTTTTCTTAAAATACTATGTTCTCGCGATTTGTCTCGATTTAGCCTCCCCCAGACGTTGGTTTGACCTCCTTCAAAAGTTGCTCCTGGATCAGCCAATGAATTGTGCACACTAAACTCGGCAGTTTTGGGTTAATTTTTGGCTACCTTTTGCTCCCTGGGTCATGATAAGAAACACAACGCGCGTGTTTTGCCCTTAACTTTATATTGCTGAGGCAAAATCGGCTGTCAGCAACATATTTCCAATACTAGTGGGAGAAACCACTTTCTCTCGCTCTCTTGTGACAATTACTAAATGATTTCTAAAATGTAAGGCGGCCAAGTATTCGTGAGTGCAAAATCGATAACTAGGAGCAAACTACAGAAACTTTTTGTTGAATGCCAACTGAGTGAGCAATAGTTCGCTAGCAATAGAACAAAAACTGCCGAGCCTAGTGTGCACAGAATCAAATGCACGGGCTCCACATACTTACTACTGTGGTTTAACTTGACTCAGTACCATTTGATAATTTTTCTTAGATTTTACTTTAAAGGGAATGTAACACCTTGGTGCAATCCCAGACCGTGGTGGTTTTAGGGGCACTCTATGTTGAAAATAAGGGATTTGGCATTGATTCTGCTGAAAAATGGTTATAATTCGTTTTATTTCACTTTTCCACTCTTCGGAACAAGAGGTCTCCAAAGTACCGTGAAGTCAAATGGGGGATATTCGCTGGCGACGCCCTGTGCCCGATTGGACCTGTTTGAACCTGTTTCAGTTGCGTCAACAATGAGTACGAACAAAAATAAAACGTTTTTTATTGAAAGCGGTTACCATTAGGAACAGAAAAGACAATGTACCAATCTCTTCTACTTTTCTTGGCCTATTTCGAAGCCTTTCGCATTTCAAACTAGTCAATAAAACAAGTTATGCGAATTTGTAATAGACGGTACCAAAGCCACGTTCAGCACGTGGGTTTTAAACAGGTCCGCGTACGCGTAGTACACGCAGCGGAACTTGAGCCGACATCACTTTCCATGCTGAGGATTACGTCACATCCGGGGAGGAAGGGGTCGGAAAGGGCTAATTTCTCTAGCTTTTTTCTCTGCAAACGAAAAGCTCGGGAACAAAGGAAATATGGACCAAGTGGTTTCTCCGCCTGCTCTGTCGCATGGGTATATCGGTTCAAATCCCATGAAGGTGCCACACTCCATTGAAGTTTATGACATTTGGTTTCCTCTGCTAGTAAATGTCAGTAGTACCTTGATGGTTCAGCTTTACTAAACAAATACATGACTGAGGAACCCTCTCCGGAACAAACACTCGATGATTCATCTCGACTCACCCTTATCTGTGTCGGCCCCGCTCATGTTCGGGGCTTCCCCGCTGCAGCCTCTGCACTTACTGCACCCGTTTGCGACACGTGCTTGCAACGTAAGCAGAGTTTTTGAGGCGCAGATCAACAGTCTGTCTACGATATAGGAAGATCCAGGATTTTCGATGGGGGGGCGAGGGCACATGGTCGGAAGGGGCATCATCCGGACCAGTGAAAGGCGCCAAAGCCTATAATAAAGTGTCCGTCAAATCCTATTACGAGGGTGCCTATAGGGGAAAGTGGGGGGGTCACGGACACCGTAACGATGGTGTGAGTTTTCGATGACTTAATGAGCTTGTTTCGTTCCTATTTTGGCTGTAGAGATAATTCAGACATTTATCTACCACTGTGCAAGCATTTATGTGTCTGTAGTTATCCTATTAAGATTTGTGTAGAGTTTATAAAAAAGTAGCAAAAGTCCATTTCGCCCCACCTAATGGGATAAAATGGTCACCCCATGGGAAAAGATGGACAAGACGAACAAAGTGATCGAACCAGGCCTTGAAGATTTCCATCTGCATCCACCCACTAGGCGACTGTCTTTCGCCGCGGGGAAAGGGATATTTTCTTACTTTTTCCGTCAAAAGGTCAAAGGGGATCATGCCTTTTCTGATTTTTTTAATCACGGACTATTAAAGTATCAAAGACCGTCATGGAACTGTGCATAGTTTGATCCAGGATCGCCGATCAGGGGGGCATCTTGCCGGGGGCGCCATCCGGATCAGGGGCGGGCGCGCACCCAGGGGGAGGGGAAGGCGGCGGGCCCGGGCTCCCCAAACGCTTTGGCTCCAAAGTGCCGCCCCCACCCATGTGGAGCGCCGAAGGCGCCCATCGAGGAGAAAGATGAGCCTTCATCTGACGTTTAGAGGCAGTGCTACACTGACTGCCGCCCATGCACCCAACATGCAGCCCCCTACACTGACTGCTGCGCTTGCACCCAACACACCACCCCCCTAAAAAAATACACTAGGTCTGTGGAGCAAACAATTCACCACTCTCACCCCCCCCAGGACGCGAAAATTGGCCGCCCTTTGGGTGAACAAATGCGCCCCCTGAGGCGCAATGCCGCTCCATCCCCCGGCCTGCTGCCCCCTCTCGTCAACTGGCCCCCCTCCCCTAAATAAAAATCCTTGGTGCGCGCCTGCCAGGGGGTGCCACTTTTGGAACGCAAAACCTATCAGGTGGGCGCCAAATTCTCTCGCAAGGCTAAGAGCGCCCCTCCCCGCTCCTGAGGGGAGGGATTGGAAGCGACACTTTAGGGGGCCCATCAATCTCTCAGGGGGCACCGTGACCATTTCAGGGGGCGCTGAGGGTCGAGAGGTACCTACACCAGCCCCTGGATGACCCCCAAATTTAATTATACGTTCTCCAGCATTTCGGGCCCTGTGTCCCCATCCCTCCCCAAACCATCCGCCTTTATTTATGTAACCGTATATTATATAACATTAAATATACTCTTGTGCGGAGTAACATGGACACTAGGGTGCCTCATTTTGCACCGACCATGCAAATTGTTGGGTGGCGGTGGTTTTTCCCATCGTTTGAGACCTCCTGAATCATGGGCGCCATATGACCCAGCTGTCGGTGCGCCCAAAAACCCCAACAATGATGATGAGACCTCCTGAATCCAATGGCATCAAAATTATACAAATTCAAAAATTTCTCGGGGTCGCGGATTGGATTTGAAATTTTGAATAGGTAAAAAATTGTAAAAAAACTGTTTTGACACCACAGAGATATAGCTATTCTGTTCGGCGCCAAGAAACCAGAATCCACCGGTCATTTGTCATAACTCCTGTTTATTTGGAACGTATTTGGTCGAATTTAGAAGCCAGATTACTCTTAATATTAAGTTAATCATCATATTAGCAAGATGTAGGCATTTGCATGCCTATTTCGATGTGTATTTTAGTTAATACGCACTCTGTGTACCATCCATAGTAAGTGAGTTACTTCGGTCACGTGAGGAGCATTTATAACACTTTGGTTGATAAAAATGGCAAAGATTGTGTCAAGAATGGATCTTCATAAGGCTAAACCAATCAAGAATGTCCGAGATTCGCCCACATGTTTTATCCCGAACATGAACTATACCATCCTTAGATTCTGCCTCAATAAGCCCGATTCCACCACACCATATTACTAAGTACCTTTCCAATATGTACGTTTTGATTAAAAGTAAAGGTTTATGAATAATTAAGCAATAATAATAATTGATTGATAATAATAATAATATTATTTAGTTAATAATAATTAGCAATAAGGCTCACGGCTACAATATCACAATTGTCGGAAGATCAGGTTACTAATTGATAACCGAAGTGATCTTCCACGGATCTTTTTCTTATTCCTGTTAGAATCTCTTATAGTTTGTGTTCAGCTCAATCACAGTTTAAGTTATGGAAACAGATGAAAATGACCCTGGCCAGTCAACAAATATGGGCAAATTTCCGTCGACTTGATCCACAACTAGCGTCTATCCGTAGCCAGCCTTCCTCCTCAATTACAGGGGCCAAGTTTCCAACATCGCGAACAATTCTAAAGTATTTATTTCACGTGGCTCATGATTGTGATGACAGACAAGAGACCTACGAAAAGGCTGTAGAAAACGCCCTCCCATTCTGACACATGGCTAGAATAAACACCGTCAGTGAGCGGAGCTGCCGGTATAGACTAGAAAAACTGCTGGAAGAGTGACAGAAACTCTTACAAAGGCCGGAGCGAACCATGTCAGAAGAATGTATAAAACTTTCAGTTCAGTTTATTTCATAACACACCTGCCGATTCGGGAGAACAAGGCGATCTCCAGCTTCTATGCTGGCAGGTGCTCGAAGGATGTGCCGTGGTAGTTGAAAAGGTAGGTTCTTGGCGTGACGCTTCGCTATGCGCGTCGCAGACTCGGTCTCCACAGCTTCCTCGTCGGATTGCACATCGTACATTTATTCTTCAGCAGAGCTTGCTGAGTCGAGTGTTCATACAAGCGCGGCACCAGCCGAAGAACTTCCCACTGCTCTTCTTTGTGCCGTCTGTCACGCGTTCTGCAGTCGTTCCTTTCCAGCGAGCTTTTTGTCATTACCGCTCGTGGTCCCTTACCTGGCGCCACGCCAGTCAGCGTAGAACACGATGTCTTCTTCCTTGTAATTGGATGTTAGTAGGTGGCTCTGTTGTAGTTTAACAATCGCGTTTGGTGGTTGTATGTCCCTTATATTGTCCAACACTAACGGAAATTTTTCTATATTTTTCTGACATGGATGACTCCGGCTTTTTGGAGTTTCCGCCACTCTTGCCACAGTTTTTCTAGTCTATGCCGGTAACTCCGCTCACTGATGGTATGTATTCTAGCCATATGCCAGAACAGGAGGACTTTTTCTGCAGCCTTTTCGTAGGCCTATTGTCTGTCATCACTATCATAAGCCATGTGGAAGAAATACTTGTGGACCTGTCGTGCTGTTCGAAGCTGGCTTCTGTAATTGAGGAGGAAAGCTGACCTACGTAATAGACGCAGGTAGTGGATCGTATCGCCGGCAATTTGCCCGTATTTGACTGGCCAGCAATGGTGAATCCAAGGTGGGGGGGGGTCAGGCCTCTCCTCCCCCCGAAATTTCCGAGTTCATATAGTTTATAGGTCTTCTGTCTCCATGACTTAGCCTGCGATCAAGCCGAACTAAAATTATAAGAGTTTCTCACCGGAATAAGAAAAAAGATCCGTGGAAGATCACTTCGGTTATCAATTAGTAACATGATCTTCCGAAAAAAACTGTGTTATTGCAGGCCCGAGCCTGGCTAAAATAAGACAATTTTCCTGAACATTTGAAAATGCTGCATTTTACTTCATCATTCATAAACTTGTATTTTTAATCAAAGCGTACACATTGGAAAGGTACTTAGTAATATGGTGTGGTGGAATCGGGCTTATTGAGGCAGAATCTATAAGGATGGTATAGTTCATGTTCGGGATAAAACATGTTAGCGAATCTCAGACATTCTTTATTGGCTTAGCCTTACGAACATTCATTCTTGACACAGTCTTTGCCATTTTTACCAACCAAAGTGTTATAAATGCTCCTCACGTGACCGAAGTAACTCACTTACTATGGATGGTACACAGAGTGCGTATTAACTAAAATACACATCGAAATAGGCATGCAAATACCTACATTTTGCTAAATACGATGGTTAACTTAACATTAAGAGTAATCTGGCTTTCAAATTCAACCAAATACGTTCCGAATAAACAAGATTTATGGCAAACGACTGGTGGATTTCGGTTTCTTGGCTCTGAACAGAAGAGTTATATCTCTGTGGCGTCAAAACAGGTTTTTACCATTTTTTGCAAATTCAGAATTTCAAATCCAAGCCGCGACCCCAAGAAATTTTCGAATTTGTATGATTTTGGTACCATTGGATTCAGGAGGTCTCAAACAATGGGAAAACCACCGCCATCCAATAATTTGCATGGTCGGTGCAAAATGAGGCACCCTAATGGACACCATGTCCATCTTGCCCCACACGTGTTGTCCGTCTTACCCCACTTTGCTCTTCCTAAACAAACTTGGATATGAATCGGACGCCATTGCGATTACACAGTGAGCGACTGCGGTGAACAAAATGTAACATCTTGAAGAGCCATATCACATAATACCAATAAAATATCTATAGAAACATCCATGCAATGACCTTGCGAATTTCGATTGTGAAAAAACACATGAGTTGCAGTTTTTACTATTATGAAAATTGTATAAAACCTAGATAGCTTACCGGACCCAACGTTGCTCTGTGACCGACGCGCGCTAAAAGGAAGCGTATTACACGCTTTTCCCGGTCGTGGTACTGTCAGTTCGTCCCAAACACGGGGTGTCCGTCTTACCCACGGTGTCCATGACCCCCCCACTTTCCCCTACTCACATCCTGGGGGGCGACATTTACATTGGGGGGGCGACCCACACTGGAGAGGAGTCCGGCACTAACACGTACTGGAGGGCGGCCTGGTAGGCCCCTGAGATCTCAGAAACTATGAGGCGTAAAAAAACGCTGCTTGGGTGATCGGTTGAGGCTATAGTGATCAACATTATAGTAAATTTTCATTGACCTATGGCAATATCTTGAAGGTCAAACAAGGTCATAAAGGTCAAATATTGACCGTGCTGGGGACCTGTTGGAAAATACCGTGATTGTGCGGGGAAAATCGGGAATATGCTAAAGACGGACCGGGGTCACGAGGAAAGGTCGTAAAGAATATTTCCCTAAAATTTTGAGGTCAAGAGCATTCAATGTCATTGACCAATGACGTCGCACAAATGAGGATTGACCTTAACCCATGACCTTTGACCTTGACTTTTACATTGGGTTACCTTTAGTATGACGTTATGGCATGATATACGTCAGACTGGGTCACGCCATTTGACCGGAAGTTCTAAGGCTAATAACCTTGGAAGGCTAGTATGACCTTGAAATGTGACCTGTGACCTTGACCTTGGACCTCATGTGAGAGGCCTTGACATATCATCCCGTTTATATGACCTTGTGACGTCAACGCAAGCAAACTGGTCCGACCGGGCGATCGTGGCGATCTCAAAATGTACAGTCAGTTGCGAAAGTATCGTTCCGCTGCCGACCCACTAGTTAGAAAGTCACTGTACGCTGTAGCGCTGAGCCGAGCGAGTGGGCGGGAATTGGGCAGGGACAGCTGAGGAGGGGTGGTACGCACACTTCACAGATGTTCGGTCAGGTTGAGGTCAGTTATACATGGGTGCTACAACTGCAGGTTCGAGCTAAAATGGAGGAAATGCCTGCAATGACACGCTACCTGACGGATATATTTATGCCTCTCTGGATGTCTATGGAATAGTTGCATTGCAAGGCACGCACTCAGGATTTTCGTTTGGGGCGGGGTCGGCTGACGAAAAGGTGAGGGGGGCGCCAGGCTGATGGGGGGTGGCATGTTTGACAGGGGCGGCAGATTACTGGAGAGGAAGCATTTTCCGAAGAGGGTACTTATCACGTAAAAGCAATACTTGTAGAGCATAAAACGCATGTGAAGGGGTACAATTATTCTAAATCTGGTCTGTGGCTGAATCACGTATTGGGTGAATGCTTCATCGCAGAGACAGCACACTATAGGCAAGGGCGGTAAGGTGAAAGTAGAACTAGTACTAAAAGCCAAATGAAGGCTCATTTTGGCCCTCGATGGGCACCTGCGGCGGTCAATTAATACCAGAACCTATGTTGGGCGTCGAAGGCGACCGACATGAATGGGGGGCATTTTGAAATCGAAGCGTTTGGGGGAGCTCCGGGCACGCTGGCCCCCTCCTTGGGTGCGCTGCTGGGTATTGCAGAGCGTGGCGGAGAGAGAACGAGAAAGCGAAAGCGAAAGAGAAAGAGAAAGAGAGAGAAAAAAGAGAAACAGAAAGAGAAAGAGAGAGAGAGAGAGAGAGAGAGAGAGAGAACGGTATAAAGTTGTCGTGCCGAAGCCCTAATACGTTTGTCAGTTAACATTCATCCGAGTGTCATATCTTGTTATGTCAATGTTTTGTAATTATGAAAATATATAGTATTATCACAAGATAGATATTCTTTTTCAAAGCCTTCTGTGACTGCCAACTTAGTGTTACCTAGTGTTACCACAAAAGCTAATTTGGCTGCTTTCAGACGGCACAGCCTTTGGTCAACTTGCCACCGCCTATGATAATCCAAGACCCCCTGCTCCATACCTGGACCACGTGACCTCACACATGAATGGGCGGCTGGCATTGCGCCAGCTCATTCATCCCTTCACAAATCTCGTCGTGTCTGAGGGGCACTCGTATTGCAATTGCTACCACAGTGTTGCTATGTGCTGGACATGTGGTGTCACTGACCTGGGGCAATGCAGTGGCAGAACCACGCGCCACTTTTTGGGGAGGGAGCGATATCCAGCAAAACGAGATCATCATCGCCATCACAGCATTATCGGAACCTATTTTGTTGCGGGGAAGCAAACACATTTTTACCTCCTGGATCCGTCCTTGTGCTTGGGTTGCGAAACATGTTGACTCACTGACTTCCAGGGCTCTCCTCGTCCGTCTAATTAGGGAGGATTCTGGTAAAACGGCTGAAACAGTGATACAACTTTGTTTACAGCTTGCATTATTAAACCTATTTTTATATACGTATCGGGAAAGGGGGCAGCTGTCCGATTACATTAAATATCCGTATTTATTCCCGAAAAAAAAGAAATTTTGTAACCAGTATTTTGTATAGGCCACAAGGAGCCTATACCTAACGAGGTTTTGTTTCTGGAGGGAACATTTTCTTTCCAGCAGGAGGTTTAAGGTTCACTGGCTCTACCGCTGTTTTGTAGGTGGTGACGATTAGGAGAGAGGGTTCACACACTTTCGAAGTTCTTACATTCTGGTGGACAATTTAGTTGAGTCAGGAGCATGAGATAGTAAAGTAGGGTTCATTATCATCTTAGCAATATGCTAACGGGAAGGGCAACCGAAATATTTCGGAGATTGAGGAGCAGAGCCAAAGGCGCCGCCACGGAATTTTTACAGGGAGGACGGACTCGGGCTGGTGATGACCGGGAGAGACGAATTTGGAGCATATTTGGTACGTGACAGCATTAATGACGAGGGATCCACAAATTTGGGGTATTTCCCCCTGGTTGGCCAACAGGGGGGACACGTCTCCCCTGTCCCGCTCCCCTGCTTTCGGCGCCCATGAGCATAGGAACAAACTTTACACCATTTCATACGTCCAAACCTGCCCCGCTAGAAGGGTAGATTCGGGCAGAGGACGGATGAGTTTGAAACGAGTCCTAGTGACAAAGGTATTACCATTTCTATCTTAAGGAATTCAAAGATTCTCACGCCGATGAAGAACTAGACTGTCATGTTTTCACAGCCAAAATGTTAGATCTAAAGCATCATCTGGGCATCACTAAACAATTATCCATGAACTTTGAATTGGGGAAAATAAAATGAGTGGAAGTGGCAGCATCGCTTTAGCGGCTCAACGCTCAGGAATAATCACATTTTAGCATGAATCATCTCCCTGGCATAAACCAAGATCACTGAAATTTATGTGAGGAAAAATCTAACGATTTGCTAAAAGCTAGACTTTTCAGAGTCCGAACCTACGCCACGTCGTTTTGCCCGAACCATCCCTATACCACAGCTTTGGGGGATGAGATGCTTCAACCACAGGACATTTTTTTTCCTTTTGAGCATTTATTAGTGCACTAAATACAGTCCATGTCATATACAATGGTTAAACTGTCTCAAGAAACGACAGTCATTCTCACGCACCAACTGATAATATGGTCTTCTTCACGGATTTCGGTGTGCGAATAACGGATGATCCCCGAACATACAGGTATTTTCACGTTTGTCACATCTGACTGACACTGCAAGCATCTCTATCTTCATATGTCATGACATAGCACTACAACAGGAAAATGCAACCAAAGTTCGCATTGAAAACAGGCAAAGCTAATTAGATTTTTGAGGACAGTGTCATACAATTATTCATACACATTCCGAGAGTTTATAGGCATCGCATGGCTTCTGGTTCTTTTTAGTTTCCGGCTTTTAGTCGGTTTGATCCATGAACTTCCGAAACGGAATCAGTTTAAATTCTGCAAGGAGCCCCACTTTTTATTGAACTGAGTCCAATTACCTATGATTTGTGCAGCAAATCTTTCTGCGTCTATATCCAGCTTGAGCTTGGACTTGAAATCAGCAATGCTCGGAATACGGTTGGAGTTTTGTATTAATGATTTCGCCAGGATTATTGCGTGGTTGATGACAAGACTTTTTGTAGCGCCTGAAATAACATCTACAAGGGTTAAGTTTTCATGTATTCCCCAACTTCTGAAGAAATGCTTAATGGTCATCCAGAAAGATTGAATTGAAGGACACTCAAAGTATTTATGCTCTATTGTGTCTATATCATTTTCACAGTGGTCGCATAATGGGCTAGGTCTTATCTTGAACCTAAATAAAAGTAAATTCGTTGAGCATATTCTGGTCAATATTTTATAGTGCAATGCTGCGTAGTACGTGGAGTGGCAACATCGCATTACAACTGAGTAGCAATCCTCCCAGCACAGGTCTGGAAAGTGTCTGTTCCAGTAGCGTTCCCAATTTTTCTTTCATTATTTTCAGCATTTAAAAATAATCCTGCGAAGTGGCCTGCCCCATTCTCTCTTGAAAGAGCAAACATAACCAATGGATGTATTATTGGCTTCGGCAACGGCCCCTTATTCAATGCATCCCTTACTTCGCTTTTAATAGAATGAACAAGCATCGCATAATCCATTTCTATTCCTCTAGTATAATGTCAAATGGCAGTAAGCCGCCTCGATCATCAAGGAAATCATCGATTCTCACGACACCACTTTGGTACCAATTTTCTAACCGTGAAGCAGAAAACTTTGTGTTTGAATCAGAGTACCACAGTCCAAGTTTTAAGTGATCCTCCTCAATTATTGGCAAAACCCGAGAGACATCAGCCCATGAGAGTATAACTTCCTTCCAGAAAGGGTTGGAAACCTTAGCTGAGAACATCTGGAGTGAGCGTTCATTTCTTTCCCAGAAGGTACTATCACTGCACACTGTGTTCAGAAATAGATAGGACCATGGGTAATCGGACAAAATTGAGCGCCTTACCCAGGTGCATTTTAACGCTTTCATGTATATATCTACGTCTGGCATGCCTAAGCCACCTTTACCCGGAGGTTTTACTACAGTCTTGCGTTTAATCTTTTCATTTTTCCTCCCCATAGGAATGTGAACAAAATACGCTTCAGCCTTTTAATTATGGTGTGTTCAGGTCTAGGAAGAGTCGTAAAAAAGTGAGTGAATTGTGGCAAAATAATATTTTTAATCAAGGTTATCTTTCCTATTAGAGTCAGGCTTCGTTGTCTCCATGAATTTATTATATTCTGAGCTTTAACACGCGCATTGACGGGGGTCTGAGCCACCTTCGCATTGACGGGGGGCGGGTACCCGCCCCCCCTAAGATCTCGAGAACCACGGTAGGTAGCGAAAAACGGTAAACGGCGTTGGGCTGCCCATCCACTTCTCCATCGAAAACATTTGAACCATTTTTTGTCAGGTCAAATTTAAGGTCACGAGAGGTCAAAACATGCCCGTCATAGGGATAACATGTAAATTCAGTTTTTCGGCGATTACATCTGAACAAGTAAAGATAGAGCAAAACGACTTGAACTATATGAATCCTCTTAGCAAGCCGAATCGAATGATATATAATTTGACCTTGCTAGGTCAAATCAAGGATTTGACCTGACCTGAGGTCAGGTCAGGGTCAAATTATATAAAATGCATATCATTAGAACCGCAAAGCCCAGGCGAGTCTAATGCAGCTAAAATAAATGCTTTATCACCATCCGTTACTGGGTTATTCCGTAAAAACCATTTTTTCCATGTATTTCCAATGGAGAGGTCATGCCTCGTACCTGACCTTAGGTCATCGATATCAAAAATACCGGAACATATTTTAGAGAACTCGGTGGGGCTATTATGTGATATGAGTTTCAATCGGATAAGTTCACCCTGCTCCGACTTATGCTATCTTAAACTTTTTTGAGGTCGGGTCACTTGACCTGTACTGGTGACCTGACCTGAGATGACCTAACCTTAAAATTTTCACAGAAGTTGTAAAAATGATGAGGAAAAAGGTATACCAAGTACGGCGGCGCTACGCGCCGCCGTTTTTCTGCTATCTCCGAAAAACCCGAGGGGGGCGGGTACCCGCCCCTCCCGTCAATGTGCGTGTTAACAGGAATGCTTGCGTAGTTTTTTGTCAGAAGAATATTTAAATTATTTTCAAAAACAATCCCTAAGATTCTCATGGAGGTAACCCATTCAAAGGGAAAATCCCACTCTGAGGTGGCATTTAAACTGACAAAATTAGGACAATTTCCGATCCACATTGACTTACATTTATTTATGTTAGGGTATAAGCCACTGTACTTGGCATAATGTCCAAGGTCTAGAAACAGTGCTCTTACGCTGTTGATGCTTCCATCGAGCAGGCACAATGTGTCATCCGCATACGCAGACACTTTGCATGTTTTATCATGAATAGAGATGCCATGAATTTGATGATTTGACCGTAATCTATCGAGAAGGTGTTGAATGGCTAGAATGAACAAATAACAACTTACAGGATCACCCTGTCGACAAGAGCGCTCAAGAAAAATGGGCTGCGACATGTTGCCATTATATGTTATGCGAGCAAAGGCTTCAGAGTGAAGAACTTTGAACCACTTAATAATGTTTGATGGAAAGTGTCTAGCAATTAAAGAAGCTTCTATAAACCTCCAGCTCATGGAATCGAATGCACTCTCAAAATCAATTTCAATGAGCAATCCTTGTTCTTTTCTAAGATTAAGCTCGTGAATCAAATCATAAATTAATCGGGTGTTGTCACCAATGAATCGCCCAGGAAGAAAACCCGTTTTCTCAGGCTTGATAAGTAGTTTAAGCACAGTTTTTTATCCGAGTAGCAAGAGAACTGGACATAATCTTATAAGGCACGTTCAGGAGAGTAATCGTTCTGTAGCTTTTAACAAGATTCGGGGGTCTGTCTTTCTTTGGAATCAGGCAAACTAACCCTTCGCGCAGTGTTAAAGGTAAACTGCCAGTTGCTAAAGAAGCATTGAAAAGACGAATGAAAAAGTATTTGAATCTCGGCCAGAAGAATTTATAGGATTCGGCAGGAAAACCATCAGAGCCGGGTGTTTTAAGGTTCTTCATTTTCTTCAAAGCCGACCCTATTTCCTCTAGGGTGACTGGCTGCTTCAGCCAGTCCGCTTGATAGCTACTCAATTGACTGAAAGTATCTTTGTTAATATATTCTAACATTTTCTCCAGACTAGGCTCTTGTCCTTGACTGAATAGCTTCCTATAATGTGATACAAAAGCGTCCATTATTTCATTCTGAGTATTCATCGTGACATTGTTCACTCTAATTGAAGCTATGATTTTACTCTTAACGTGTCTTTTCTCAAGATTACAGAAGTAAGCGGTCGGCCTTTCACCTTCTTCCACCCAGCGGCATCTGGATCTTATTATGGATCCATTTAACCTGCTTCGTCTTATGTCTTCGTGCTGTTTCTTAAATTTATTAAGTAGGGAAAGTTTGTCAGAATTTTGCCCAATGGCTTCATCACTTTCTAGCAGTTGTATTTGATTCCAGACTTCCTTTTCATTTTATGTGATTCTCGAGCCCTTCGTATACTAAATGAAATGGTTTCCGTTCGTAGTTTAAGTATCAATGTTTCCCACAACAGACTATCGTCGATTGTGAAAGATAGTTGCTCCAAGTTTTCCGGTCGGTGTCTGAAACTGGCTGGATAAAGAGGTACCACATATTGGTCGATAATTTCCTCGAAAGCGGAATTTATGAGGCATGAATAATCTTGGTCTCTTAAAAGGGATACGTTGAATTTGTACCACCCCCTTCCACGATTTTGGTTGTTCAGTACTATATCTAAGGTGAGCAGTGAGTGATCCGTTTGATATCCTGGTTTGATGTCAACATTTCTGGCACTGGAAGAAATACGGTTAGATATCAAGAAGTCTATGCGAGCCTGCCTAATGCTAGGCTCACGACATCTCCATGTGTATCTTTTCGTTCCGGGGTTTAACTGTCTGTAAATACCGACAAGTTCATGCTGTTCCATCAAGTTAAGCAACTCTTGCCTAGCTTGGACATTGTTTTCCCTACAATAGTTATACGTATCAAGATCTTGGTTTAACACTAAATTGAAATCTCCAGCCATGATAACTGGGTGTAAGCTTTCATTCTTATCCGTAATCTTGTTGTTTAAAGACATGTAAGAATCTGGCGTGTCAGTGTTTGGACCATAGACACAAGCTAGTACAAAAACTTGTTCAGCTAATTTAATCTTGCATACTATATAGTTCCCGCACAAGTCAAAGTCTGGATCGAACAATTCAACGTGTTTCCTTTTACCGGTTAGAATCCCTACCCCACGCGCGTTACTAGAATAAGGTGAGAAGATTGCATGAGTTCCCCAAGCATTCCTAAAATGATTCTCTCGATCAGCTGCAACATGGATGTCTTGCAGGAAGAGCAGATCAGCGTCGTATCTACGCAGGTGCATAAATACATCCTTTCTTTTCTTAAAATCGGCTAGGCCCCTGCAATTAACTGATAATATTTTGAGTTTAGTCATATATCATAGCTCGAAATTAAATTCATATGGTCAAATATTCCTTCAAGCAATATAAACAAGACACACATGTATCTATTTCCTATCAAAACTTGAACGAAGCGTTGGAGAAGTTACTGGAAACAAATAACCAGAGGCGATGCGGAACCTTACATACCTAACATATCACTTGAACTTTGTGATTGACAGTACAACGGAAGAAAGCGAAAAAAGTGTTCAGTCAAAACAAAAATGTTTCCAAAAACATCAAACTAACCTCCAAATTAACAGAAACCATCTCTGATACTCAAAGTCAGCAATGTTAACTCCCGCACTGGTGGACCTGTATATTCGGCCTGGGAGGCAAACTACGATAAGCCTCTGTGGGGTTTCGACGGGGGATTGCTGTTTAAAGAAAAAAATTCTCAACAATGCTGGAATCAAAATTGATAGCCATCACATTAGGTTCTGGGCGTGAGAAGAACATCAATACTGAGAAAACCTTGAGGCGTGAGAAGGTATTTCGAAGTGCATTAACAACATGTGGGTGAGTGGTAAAAACAAAAAGAATGCTTCGAGAGTAATCGCCGGCAAAGAAAAGCACGGTTTTGTCTGGTGCATGTTTCAAACACTACAGAGGGAAAGCAGCACAGTTCATAGTCTTGCAATGATTCAGTTGAGAGGAACTGATGGTGAGGCTCTCAGCAAAACAACATATCTGGTGGAAAAACAAAGTGTTCTTAACTTCATCGAGTAATCAACAAAACTTAGCAAAGCAGTTTCAAAAGCTCAGCATACGCAGCACATGGCCGTTTGCTGAAGTCACCTACATGCCGTGGAGACACGCCAACCAGCAACAACATATCTCAACACTATTCTCGGAGAATGTCACGAATCCTGTCCATTGAATCGACTCGAACCTTCCGACCGTGCTGAAATGTCTTACAGTATACTTCTCCGTTCTTGGAGAACACGGTGTAGACGCGCTTCGCAGCCTTTTCTTTCAGCAGAGCGTGGTAGATGTCCTGTCTGAGAGGGGACAGGTTCTCATTTATGTAGAGCGACTGCGGGATGTTTGAAACACTAGGCTGTACCACTGACTTCGCTCGGAAACGGGCTTCGTAAAGCCTATCACGCACTGACTCCTTTGCTGCACTCTTAAATTTACACATGATTGCTTTTCGTCTGCCTACACGGAACGCGTCCTCGATATCGTCACGCGTGATGGAGATATCAGGTACGCACTGGCCGTAGCAGGGTGATGGTGGTCTCTGCGACGTCTTCCTTCCAGTGTTCCGCGGGAGGAGGCGGAATGGCGGATCCGGAAAGGATCAAATCCTTTCGTCTTCTGTCGGCATCAATTTGACCCACCTCTGCCTGCAGGGCACCGATCTTAGCTTCTCTGTCGCAGAGACGCTGCTCAAGCTGTTCGATGTGACAGTCTCTAGACTCAACGTGTCTTTCGAGGTCTGCAACGCGACCGTGGAGACGCCCCAACTCGGCCTTGAGTTGGGCAAACTCATCCGCCATGCTTCTCTGTATACGGTCCGCTACTTTCCGCAGTGCTGATTCCAGCGAAGCCTGTGTGACCGGCAGAGAAGAGGCACGCCCAGGGTCGGTAGCGTCTGTGGAAGATTCCGATGTGGAACGTTCCCTGGAAATGCGTTGCCTCTTGGTCGGGCTTGCACTTACAGAGCCAGGTTGTGTCGCTGTGTCTAAGCGCTCGATCATGTCGCGAACCGACTTCTGTTGCCCTACCCTGGGAGCGGAGCTCTCCACGCCACTGGCACCGCAGCCGGTGCTGCGCTCACGCCCCGGCCCAGGGTGCTGGGGAGGGGCGGGGCGAGGCTGGCCGGTCCCCGCGCGTTGACCGGCTGGCGGCTGAGAACCGCGGCCGCCTGCTGCACGTTTCGAGGGCATCATCAAACTTGATATGGTCGGATACAAGTACCAGTATTCCCTTGGTGTGTTCCGGTCGATGCAATGCACCAACAGTTAAAAAGAACAGCCGGCGATATGTCGATCAGAACGCCATCGAAGCCTGTTCAAAGCACATAAAAGTCCCCCACCGCCGCACCAAGAAGTGGCTGAATTTTTTCCGAAAAATCACCAAAAAATACGTTTTCGGATTCAACACAACAGCACAGTCTTTCGACAATTTAAAATTCGTCACTATCCGCACACAAGAAGGCGTGTTTATGCGGGAACCACTTTACCACCGGTTGTTGACCTCACTCACTGGAGAGCCGGACGGAGCGTCCGCACCCTACCGGCGCGCGGCTCGGACTCGACAACCACAGGACATTGTTGATGCCGGTGAAATAAAATTCTGAATGTTTTCGAACAGGATAAGGACGTCACATGTAAAGCTAGGGCTTAAAACATCAGTCCTAAGGTCTTTGAGATGCATCAGCTTTACGTGAAAAACTACATGAAAAATCTGAAAAAACGAACATTTGCTATCTCTCCTGAACTTGAAATCAAAGCTGAAAGTAATTTGGTGACAACAGACCGCCATAATGGAAAGCATTTACAGTTATAGGCTGCCTGAAATATCTCCAATAACTTTGGAGAAAATTGAGTTGCCCGAACCACCCTGTCGCTGGAACCATACCCACCCTTCCCTATGTATTATCGGACAAATGTTTTCCAAATAATTTGGTTGAATTCCATCAAAGAAAAATTAGAATATTTCCAGCCAGAGAAACTTTGCAGGGTCTATTTCTCGGCGGCAGCAGAACTCCACCCTTGCTTGAACCCAATCGCGAAACTCGTCTCCCCTCAACCAGACAACCATCGCTTTAATTGGGAAGGGTTGCTGGGGTTTCATTGAAACTGATCTCTTAACTCATAAAACAGGGTGCGAGTTCGGCAGCACGCTTGCGATAGCCTCTAATAATAATTGTTGGGATTAAGCGACGCTTCAACTGCCAGGGTTAAACTTCATTGCCAACTTTCAGCTTGCAAGGGGGGATATGGTGCATCAGACCAGCATATTCAAAGGTTCCGCTGGGACATGACCCGGGACCTGCGGCTCGGAAGACATATGCTGTTCCACTGAACCACGAATCCGTGCGAGAAGCTCTCCTGGCTATAACTATTGAATTATCCCTACTTCTCGGAAGGTTTTTACCATATTTAATGCCGCAAAACATTAATTAAGTTTTAACAACATTACAAAAGTATAGAAGCATATGAATCAGCTTTGGCGGTGGAAGTAATAGTTGCTGTGCGTATCACCAGCAGTAAAATTGGGAAGTGGCAAGTGGCAGACAGCAGGGGCGGCTAGGGGGCTCAAACCCCAGCCTGTGCCAATTAATACATAAGCGAGGGCAGCCCGAGGTACTGACGGCTGAGGCTCCAGCCCCTAGCCCCCACACCCCATATGAATTCCTTGATCCGCCACTAGCAGTGGCGGATCTATTCGGTAGGTGGGGGGGAGGAATCAAAGACGAAAAGCCCAAAAGAACGTCACGCAGTGAAATATTTCGCCACAATTAACTAGCTAGTAGTAGGGTGGGGGGGAAGGGAGGAAGACCCAAGTCGAAAAGCAAAGAGATGTTAGGTTGGTTCAGAGAAGTGGTCCCCATCAAAGAACCTACTTGTGGAAAGGAAGTCCGTAAACAAATATTGTGGAATAATGAAGCTATTGGGGTGGAATCGAAAATTATTTTCAATGCTGCATTGTACGAAAACAGTATATTGTTCCTTGATGCATTCTTTAATCATCAGGGACGAATCTTGCATAATAATTCGTTTAAGGAAAGCAATAACTTCACACTACTCGATCCTCTTGTTTATATGGGCTGGTGCCGGGCCATTCCTGCGATATGGAGACGGCTTGCCGTTGTCAGTGAAACACTAACCGTTCAGGAGAAGGTACTTGAACGTGGCATAGAAGTGAAAGGGAAACTTGTCCCCGTTCAGCAGATTAAAGTTAAATTTTTACAAACAAATTTCTAAAGGAGGTTACCCCCAGAGCACAAATAAAATGGATGAACGAAGGAGTTGAATACGGAGAAGACTGGTGTAAAGCATTATACTTACTTTCATTTACATCACGAAATCAACAAAGCTTCAAAATGTACAATATAGGATGGTTAATAGGTGTTTTCCAACTCACACATTCTTGTGCATATAAAATGTGATATATTATTAATTCTGTGATAGGTGCGGTAACATAGAGACAATTGAGCATTTCTTTGTAGAGTGTGGAGAGGTTAGAGGGTTTGGGATGATCTAGTTAGAAAAATTTACTCAAAGCTTGCCACAACAAAACAGTTCTCTGGCACTATTACAAACATTCGCTTTGGATCATTAGAAACAATGAATGTTGTCAATATTTTAGTCAACTGAACTGATGCTGGCCGCAAAACAGTTTATGGTGAAACAGAGGTTTAACACCCGCATTGACGGGTGTCTGAGCCACTTTCGCTTTGACGGGGGAGCGGGTACCCGCCCTTCCCCCACCCCCTAAGATCTCAAGAATCACGCTAGGTAGCGAAAAACAGTAAACGGTGTTGGGTAGCACATCCACTTCTCCATCGAAAATATTTGATCCATTTTTTTGTCAGGTCACATTTAAGGTCCCTAGAGGTCAAAACATGCTGTAATAGGGATAACATGTAAATGAAGGTTTTCGGTCATTGCATCCGAACAAGTGAATATAGAGAAAAACGATTTAGCCCATGTGAATCCCTGCAGCAAGCCAAATCGATTGATATATAATATGACCTTATTAGGTCAAATCAAGGATTTGACCTGACCTGAAGCCAGGTCAAGGTCAAAGTATATAAAATGCATATCATTGGAACTGTAAAGACAAGGCAAGTCTAATGCACCTAAAATAAACGTCCTATCGTCATCCGTTGCTAAGTTATTCACTTAAAACCATTTTCCCCATGTATTTCCAATGGGGAGGTCATGGCTCGCACCTGACCTTAGGTCATTGCTATCAAAAATACCGGAACATGTTTTGGAGACCTTGGTGGGCCCTTTGTGTGATTTGAGTTTCAATCGGACAAGCTCACCCTGTTCCGACTTATGTTATCTTAAACTTTTTAGGTGGGGTCACTTAACCTGTGCTGGTGACCTAACCTGAGATGACCTAACCTTAGGCAAAAGTTGTAAAAATGATGAGAGAAAAGGTATGACAAGTGCGGTGGAGCTACGCGCCACCGTTTTTATGCTATTTCCGAAAAACCCGAGGGGGGCTGGTACCCACTCCTCCGTGTTAAGGATGAATAAATAAAGATGGAAGTCTTTTCAAAATTTCTGAAAAAAGCATTTCAAATGGAACGGTGCATCGCAAATAAGGAAAAAAATTGATAGGTTTAACGAGATATAGCTACCATTCATCAATGAGCATTTTGAGCTTTACATTTAGTTCGCATAATCTGGACCCACTTCGGCGAGCTGCATGCGGTTAAAGGGAATGTGACACCTTTATAACGTGATTTTAACTGAGATAGCCAAGTTGTAAAGCAAGTCGGAAAACCCGGTACTCTATATATAATTTGTCTTGGAACTCGATATTTCCGTAGAAACTTATGCAGTATGAGGGGCAGCCAGACCCCTCATACCGCACCCAGTTTCAGTGGCGGATCCAGGGAGAAAGACATTTGCCCCCTAACGAAATAGCTGCAGGAGCGTCCCCCCAAAGCTCTCGACATTTTGCCCCGGCTCTTGTTTAGTTTCAATGCAAGGTTTTTGTGCTTCAAGTGAACCGATCAGCTTCAACAGAACCAGTCACCTTCAGTGTAAATATTGAAACCTGGTCCTCTTGATGTCTAAAATCCCTTTTGAGTGAATGATCCTTGGAAAACAAAATCATGCATCTTGTGGCCACATATTTCACCCCGTGCCGTCTTTTTGCTTTGCTTTTGGACTTTTTTGAAGAATATATTTCACAAAACACAGCTGTAAACTTGCAAAACAATTAAACAATTCTCCTTCACACCTTGCCGCTCGTGTCACGGTAGTAACCCCACGTCGCTTCAACGTACCATCGTCTCTACACCAAACCACCCCACCCCACCTCCCCGATCCCTACCCTTCCACAATGCGCATTGTGCAATCATCTTGATTCCATACACTTCACAGATGACCACGACAATTTCCTTAAAGGGAATGTGGCACCTTGGTCGGGTCCTGGAATTTAGTGTAATTAGACGTACTTTTAGCCGAAAATAATGAAACCACTTATGATTTCTCTAAAAAATGTACAATAAGCTCAATATTTTGATTCTCAAACTACTCTTTGCGCAACCACCGGGGGCAGAAGGGCAGTGAATAGTGAATATTTCCCCTGATAAAATCCACCAACTCGGGAGCATCCACCAACTTGAAATATTTTAGAATGAACAGTTTTTAAATAATCTGGTTGGCTGAATCCGGAACATTGCCTGGGAGACCTTGTAACCAAAGCCTACGCACACGTAACCAAAGTCAGTGCCCATCCTGTGCTCCCCAAGCTTTGGTAATCATTCAAATTCAGAAAAATTGTTGCCAGTTTTTTCTACGCCTCTTCCCTTAGGTGTTATAAGTTTTGTTATAATCATTGAGTTCGGTAATACCAACCTAAAACATGGAAATCTCACTCCAGTGCAGGCGTGGTATGTTACATAAAGCAGCGTAACCTTCCGGGGTTGAAACAAATTTTGACGCACGAAAATCTATTGGCCCTTTTTTTAGCACACGCCCCGCTGGGGGGCTAAATTCGCCCCCCCTCCTGTTTTTCCCCTCCTGTTTTTCAGAATTTTGATATTGATGACCTAAGGTGGGGTCAATTTTTCGGTCACCCCATTATAAGTCTATGGTGAAAAATAGAATGGACTCGTTTTCAGTAGAAACTGGATAGATAAAGCTGAAAATCCTCAAACAGTCTATTCTTACCACGATCTTGACCATAAAGTTGAGTTTTTGAGCATCTGATCTCTCAAAGGTCATATCAGGTCAAGGGAGCAGAGAGTGATTGTTTTGCCAATAACTTCTCACTGACTTGAGACAAAGCTTCCATTTTGCTTGCATTGTGCTCATATTGTCACGGGGAGTCGATTGACATGAAACATGACCATACCAGGTGACCCTGACCTAGCTCGAGGTCGGGTAATTTTGAATATTTAACCTAGCAAGGTCATGTTATACATCATTCGATCTGCCGCGATGAGAGAAATTCAATGATGCATAAATATTTGCTCTAGCTCCCCTGAGGGCAGATCTAGAGAGGGAAACGTACCCTGCTCTGTTGTAAGCCTATGGAGCCTTCTTTGATCTATGCTAACCTCAATATCGACCTGACATAAAAATTATTCTTATAAAATCTCTTCGTCTTGTCAAGATCTTTCGAACACCGCCCGTAATTTTCCTTTAACTTTCGTGGGGAACAAGATACGGAGAGGGAATGCCCCCAGGGGGCGCGTCATGCAAGGGACCCCAGCGGTCCGCGTGTTAGGGAAATTTATCTGCTTCGCCAATACATCAAAATCGGTCCTAGCAAATTCAAATGAAAAGGGAAAGTGTGGCTCTCCAATGAGCTTCCATTGATTTGAAGTGGAAGACATCCCTCCATCAGAATAATGATTTAGGTAAATTAGGGTATTTTGCATATAAGCTGGTGACCATTGATTGTTGGCAGCCCCTATAAATGAACCTATGGCCTTAGAATTGTTCCCTCCTTGGCAAACAGTACCCTTCTAGCTCGAAATACCTGGAGACTTTTTCCCGTTTTCAAGGGCTAATGTGGCCTTTGATGAAAGCCATAATAAACACATAATCAGGCAAGCAAGGGCAAGGTAGGAAGTTTGACCCGAGTTAGCAGGGGAAGGGAGTAGGATTGACCCCCCACACCGCAGTGGGTGCAAGAAGAGGCCAGGTATTGTCTGGGTAATATACTTGGCCAATTCCTATAGCTATTCTTTGTACTTGACTGGATTAAATATAGTCAAATTTAATTGGAACCGTCTTAACCCTCGCCCCAGTGAGTGAGTGTTTGAACGCTCCTCAGGTTTTTCCCGCGGCACCAAAAAGGACGAAAACTGCAAAATATATTGTGAAACTATTCACATGAATGACCTAGTCAGGAATGGACCTTCCAATTGGAAATGCATGGAAAAACGGTAATTGGGTGAACATGGCTAAAATTTTGTAGATACAGCATAGCATGCCTTCATATTCTCCAAATTGTAGCATCCTAGGCCCTTCGCATGTTCATGCTGCAGCTTTGGACCTGTGACCTCTTAGAGGTCAACAGGAACTACTTAAGCAAGCTAATGTTCGTCTTAGGTCATTAATTTTGCAAGAAATGATGGCAAACCATTTATTTCAATGCCATTACGTTTAGATTAGTATTGTAGGCAGATTGATATACATATTGACTATTTTAGGTCAGATGGTGATCTTGACCTGACCTTAGGTCACCTCATTTTTAGGTTGTGATCCAGTATAGTCATATACATCATCCGGTTTTCCGTAAGAAGTGGAAACGAATGGTGCCTAAAAACGATTCTGGCTCAATTCGAACGCAAGAGCCCAGAAACTCTTCCCTAGTCTGTCACCTTCTTTGACCTGTCATGACCTCAATATTGGCTTGGGACAAAAGTAGCTACAAGTTTCTTCATCCATTCTTAAGAGCTTTTCACCAGTTTTCCCGATTTTTTTTTTTTGCCATCCCGAATAGGAGTCAAGATCGAGGGGGCTGTTTGATCACCAAGGGTGGCTCGGGGGCCTACCGGGGTTTGTGTTAAACAGGGAAAGCCTGGTCACTGGGTAGCTTTCAAACCCTATGAACTTTAATCAACCCCAATACATATTTTAGTAATGAAGCTGTGAGTCTTATGAGCCTGGAACCACTGTTTGTAGCCATAACTCAGACATACCCAGTCTCGGAACTCTCGTGCCCAGGCACTTCGGTTACTGAACGGACCGCCTGGGGCTAGGCACCTGCGAGACAGTACTGAAGCTCTCGGTTTAAAACTTTGTGCCCCCTGCGCGCCACACATTACTTACTACGTGTGACCCTGCACCTGTCGTTGTAAACACGTAGTAATCACATGACCCAGGTATGCGTGCCAGTCGAGCGAAGGGTCGGGGATTATCAGAGGCGTTGGCAAGTCAGCGGAAGACAACCCTGTCAGAATGCAGAAAAATCAGTCTCCCAGGTGTCGGATTAAGAAATAACTGTAACCACGGAAAACCTGTTGAACAAATACTTATGGTAACCCGTTTGTAAAGCTAGAAGCACCATAGGTTCTGAGATATCCATCCTAAGCCGATTGAGCCTAGTCATAATAATTTCAAATGCGGCGCACTGTGCCCCTTGTGTTTCAGGATTAGTTAGGCTTACTAAAAAGCAGTTATCTTTATAAGTAACTGTATTCAGCTAATGACATCATTATTAACTGCCCAGTGGTTTGAAACACATACATTCAATAGTACACGTTCAAACGTAAAAAGAAAATAATCAAACGTGTAATTCCGAACAAAAATAAAGTAAGGGACTTCAGCCTTAGCTAATGACTTGCGGACACAGGAGGATCACATCATAATAATGTGTGGAAAACTGAACATGCTTACTCCAAGAAACATCATTTGATAGGTTGGCATCAGTATTAGGTTTAAAAAAGCTAACAAACTATGTACAGCTAACCCGGGTTCTCCGTAAAAGAAGTGAATATTCTGCCTACTACATTACTACGCTGCCGCCACCCCACTAGTCCGGACAGACGACCCGTTTGGGGGTCACGTGAATCTCCTGCCGGTACTTCCGACTAATCGAGGTTCCTCGCAGAGACTGAATCTGGCGCTGAACGCTGGAGCGGACCAGAAAATGATTTCAAGAAAAATACAAAAAAATAATAATAATAAATCAACAATCTGCTGTACCCACTGTCACGTCCCTATCATAGGTAAGATGGTGCTGCAAAGTGTCAACAGACCGATCGTTTTTCAGAGGCTGGCACTTCAGTCATTGATTTGTCCTGCATCCACTTGCACCTCATGGGCGAATCGAGGGAAGGCAAGAGAGGGCACTTGCTCCTTTCCCAAGATCGAGCCTCAACGCCCCTGAAATGGTCACGGCTTCCCCTTAAAATTTCGATGGCACCATCCTAGACTTTCGTTTGCCACCCGCTTACTCATCCCCTCAGAATGTTGTGGTGCAAGACTGAGCGTCGAGCACGTTCTCTCAGACACTGATGTCTGTGCAGGGCTACGCGAAGTGCGTCACCGCTTCCTCTTTAGACAAACGATGGCTGAGATTCTTGGTAAACACCCAACAACAGACTTTAACCGCGTTTTATCGTACTTGACTGAGATAGGTTTCCACATCATTTACAGCCCATACAGGGTTTGAGTGGGCGACAGAGCCCGAGTCTGGGCGATTTCTAGCTGCCCGTAGGAAGCTTGACACCAACAACGAAGCTTAATCCCAGACTCGATTAAACTGACCTGATAGGCGCGCTATATGGCCCTGGCAGCCGAAGCGCCCTAAAGCACCAACACACACACTCCCCTCAGAATGAAAATGAGCACCCCCACGATAGGTTTCGATGCCCCCTCCCTCCTGGCTCGGATAGCGACCCGCTTTCGATTAAGTGCCCCCCCTCATAGGAAATCCTGGAATTTACTATGCTGCACCCTCGAAAACTATGTTATCCCCCTTCTGCTAACTTTCTGGCAATGATGTGACCCTGCCTCCTGGCAGTAATGCCACGCTTATGCACACGGTTCTGCGTCCAATGGCATTAGGCGTTCAGCTCTCAAAAGTGGGGAGGGATACTTGGTGGCCCACCGCAGCGGAACTGAAAAATTACCATTATGGTGCTTCGCCTCTTTGTCGGGAAGGCTCAAATACAGGAATTTCCACTGCTAAAAGTGAAAGCACTGGGTCGCCCCACCCTCCCCGGCTGACCCCAGCCTCATCGGTCCGACCCGCTAACTGCTGGGGAGGTCGACCAGCCGAACAGGCCACGCCCTCAGACCTGTGGTTCCCAAACTTCCTATTCCCGGCTGGTTGGACAACCCTGGAACGGAACGATACTTTCGCAACAGACTGTAGGTCTGACTTCGAAAGCCTACTAACCCGCGCCCCACCGGTGGTTGGGCGCCACCTTCGCCCTACCGGGGAGTATCGATGCCGCCTCCCTCTAAGTTCGAAAATATGGGGATTAGCAAAAACATGCAAAGTGTATTGGGAAGCTTGTGTGAATTCAGAATGATTTTACCCGCATGTTTAAGTGCTCAGGTCAATGGTTTGACCTCCAGAGGTCAAGTTTGTCGCTATTTCCACTAACATATGCAATGCTTAAGAAACCTGGGCATAGCCATCATGCTATTAGAGCTATTGAGGTCTGTTAAAATACATTTGATAGAAAGGTTCCAGCGCTTTCTTCGTTGTGTGGAACATAATGACCTCCCGCCAGTGGTTTGACCTCCAGAGGGCACTTCTTGACCTGACATGACCCACGGTCACCAAAGCTCAAGATTGGCTTTGCCGTACATCAAATGAAAGCCAGTGACGAGACATACACGATGACGTTTAATTCAGCGCTCTAGCTTAATTAGGTCAAACGTTATCGCAAAAATACTGTTTTGATCCCGATGACCTACGGTGACCTCATATAAGTCAGAGGTCAAGTATCGCCCCTGTAAATCGTGAAAGAGTTCAAAACATATCACCATAGGGCAGGGGCATGGATTTTCGAAAATAATTGGGGATGCGCAAATTTGAAAGAATACCAATAAGCATCCTGCAAAAACAATAGCATGGCATTGCCTTTGTTTTTGCCCTTACACAGGGCTGCTGAAGCAAATAAAACAAGCTTTAGGGGAGAGGGGGAGAACTGGGACGAAAATTGAAGGTTAATTTTAAAAATTTGCAGAAACTCAGTGACTGATTCCATAATATTAAAAATGGTACCGTTAGATAAAGCAGACAATTCTCTTTCATTATGAGATGTCACAGCTTCAATACTCAAAAGGTATTTGGCCAACGTAACGAAATATAAAAAAACACCTGAGGTGGAAAGTTGGGACAGGCCCAGGAGAACTGGGACACACATTGGGGAGAAGTGAGACATACGGGGGAGAATTAGGACATGGATCGATGTGTGATATAATATAAAAGTGCATTTACCCGCGCTCCACTGGGGTACCAGGGCCACCCCTGCTCCACCAGTGGGGGAATCGATGCCCCCTCTAACTCCGAAAATATGGGGGTTAGCACAAATCTGAAAAATGCATTATAAAGCTCGTGAGAATTCAGTATAGTTCTACGTCGCATGTTTTAATGCTTAGATTGATGGCTTGATCTCCAGATATCAAGTTAGGTCACAGGCTATTTCCACTAAAATATGCAATGCCTAAGAAACCTGAGCATATCTCTCATGCCATTAGATATTGACATATCGTCAAGTAAATTTGATAGGAAAATGTCCGAGCTTTCTCCGCTATGAAGAATGAAATGACCTCCCTCCAAATGTTTCACCCCCAAAGGGCACCTCTTGACCTAACATGGCTTAAGGTCACAAAAGGTCATAAAGTGGCATAGCCGTATAGTAAATGAAAGTCAAAGCTGATACATAAGAATGACATTTAATTTAGCGCTCTAGCTTGATTAGGTCAAAATTTATCGTCAAAATACTGTGTTTGACCCCTGATAACCTGTGATTACCTCAGATAGGTGAAAGACAAAAATGTATCCTGAAATCCGTGAAAGGGTGGTTGAGAATGCTTTCCTGAGCAATCTGAGAATTCGCAATCATTTTTATGACAGCTTTTCTCATGTTTTTTGTATGGGAGAGGTCACCTCGTGACCTGACCTCAGGTATCCAAATAAGAAATCCCGGACATAAATTTTGTGGACCCTGGAGGGGTCATCAAGAATAGAAAGTTTCAAATCAGTCGGCTTGAAAATGTAGCTATAGTTCAGCTCAAATTTTGAAGTGAGGTGACCTTGGTTGACCTCGTCTGGTGACCTGACCTAGTGTGGCCTAGGGTAAAAAAACTTCAGGGGTAGTGGGAAAATGATGGGGTTAGAGGTAGACATCTCAACCGTGGTGCTGCGTCACGTCGCTTCTTCTGTTATTTTGAAAATTCTTAGGAGGCCATCGATGGCCCGGTGGGGCGAGGGTTAGCATAAACTCAACACACGCTTTGCATGTTCACGATATATGAACATATAATTCAAATTCCACTAGAGCCGGAGGAGAACGAGACATATTTCCACATCTTT
Organism: Lepas anatifera; assembly: GCA_034440635.1. Classification (NCBI taxonomy): domain Eukaryota; kingdom Metazoa; phylum Arthropoda; class Thecostraca; family Lepadidae; genus Lepas; species Lepas anatifera. The sequence continues at coordinate 124,422 of JAOTON010000131.1, read as the reverse complement.
GTAATATGGTCACAGAGAAACATAGTTCACCTGACCATTCGGCCCGAAATCACTTCAGTCACGATACAGGTCACAAACGTACGAAATTTGACCAGGGATGGTATCCGTGCACGGCACACACGCCCAGCCTGTCCCAGCCCATTGCACGTCCCGCATGTATCCACTCTTCAAAATACCTATCCAAAAGCATGACACATGGTGTTATAGCAAAATATCAAATGTTGTTATCTCAATAAAAATGAAATGCTAGTTGGATTTTAAATTGCAGCGTGAAATAGTAGGGGCCCATATGATTTTAATGGGTGTGATGAGGGTAAATAACTATAATTAAAGAAAATACCTTAAAAGATATGATAATTTCACAAATCCTACACTCGTAAATGACTACATAATAACCTTCTTCCAGAGACTATAATCAATCGCATTACATATAATCTACATTTGGGGGGAAGTGGGACATTGCGGGGAGAACTGGAACACTGAGTCCCACTTCTCCCCAGGTCGCGGTTTTTTGTAAATTTTGTCCAACTTGTTCCCAGTACGGCTGCTAGAGTCGGAGTCTCACTAAAGTCCTCAAGGGACTTGTCACGGAGACCCCGACCCCACCACCCGAACGAGCAACTCCCACAATGAAGGGATAATTTAGAAGCCAAAGTTTAACGTCCCACAAAGCACAGGGACGGTTTTTAACAAAGTCTTCCTGCACCGGAATTCTATCAATCCTAATGTTATATATTTCAGGGAATTACGTCTGCATAGTATACAGAAATACAACAGCGCGACAACAGCCTCATCACAGTTCTAAAAATCATGCAAAACAGCTTAACATACCCTCAGAAAAACCAGTTTTTTTACTGGCACTCACGTATCGTGACAACTGCCAGACGGAAAGAGGAAGTATCACCATGGTGATGTGCGAGCAGTGCGACAGTAGTGGGGCCAGAAAAAATGATCGAGAAAACCGGCAGCTGGCGGAGAAAACGGCTTTGTCCTAATTCTCCCCCCGTCCCAGATCTCTCCCCTCTCCTCTAAGTGCCGAAAATGATGAACGATTAAATTTAAAGAAATCACTAACACTAACTCAACGTTTTATTGAGGGTGCTCGAGCACCCCCAAAGATATCTAAATCCTCACCTCTGCCACAAGGACACAAGAGACGTACGGGAGACCAGGGCAAAGTGGACACCGGGGCAAAGCGAGCAAAACTAAACATATCTCTGGAAAATGTTGTTCTCCGTCGCTTCTGCGGTTTTGCATGTCGCATAGAAGTTTTCTTCCCATTGCCTAAGGGTTCTAGGGCAAAGTTTCCTCGTAATGACCTAAGGAAAAATACGCAGGGCACAGTCTCGCGATCATATGTTGCAGTCTACCTGACACCATGTGCGTTTTTATCAATATCTTCTATAGAAGCCGATATCCATGGAGTGTTTGAAAAATATCCCTAAATTGGAGCAGGGTTGAACCGGGGGCAAATACCAATACACCGGCCAAGTCTGTTCGACCCTGACGTCCTGCTGCTGCCCCTGACTTAGCCAGTGCAACGTCTGGTCGATCCCGACGTCCGACTGCCGCCCCCTGACTTAGCCTGTGCGACGTCTGGTCGACCCCGACGTCCAGCTTCTGCCCCTGACTTAGCCTGTGCGACGTCTGGTCGATCCCGACGTCCTGCTGCTGCCCCTGACCTAGCCAGTGCGACGTCTGGTCGACCCCGACGTCCAGTTTCTGCCCCTGACTTAGCCTGTGCGACGTCTGTTCGATCCCGACGTCCGACTGCCGCCCCTGGCTTAGCCTGTGCGACGTCTGGTCGATCCCGACGTCCGACTGCCGCCCCTGACTTAGCCTGTGCGACGTCTGGTCGACCCCGACGTCCGACTGCCGCCCCTGACTTAGCCTGTGCGACGTCTGGTCGACCCCGACGTCCGACTGCCGCCCCTGACTTAGCCAGTGCGACGCCTCGTCGACCCCGACGTCCGACTTCTGCCCCCAACCTAGCCAGTGCGACGTCCAGTCGATCCCGACGTCCGACTGCCGCCCCTGACTTAGCCAGTGCGACGTCTGGTCGACCCCGACGTCCAGCTTCTGCCCCTGACTTAGCCAGTGCGACGTCTGGTCGACCCCGACGTCCTGCTGCTGCCCCTGACCTAGCCAGTGCGACGTCTGGTCGATCCCGACGTCCGACTTCTGCCCCTAACCTAGCCAGTGCGACGTCCAGTCGACCCTGACGTCCTGCTGCTGCCCCTGACTTAGCCAGTGCGACGTCTGGTCGATCCCGACGTCCGACTGCCGCCCCTGACTTAGCCTGTGCGACGTCTGGTCGACCCCGACGTCCAGCTTCTGCCCCTGACTTAGCCAGTGCGACGTCTGGTCGACCCCGACGTCCTGCTGCTGCCCCTGACCTAGCCAGTGCGACGTCTGGTCGATCCCGACGTCCAGCTTCTGCCCCTGACTTAGCCTGTGCGACGTCTGGTCGACCCCGACGTCCAGCTTCTGCCCCTGACTTAGCCAGTGCGACGTCTGGTCAACCCCGACGTCCTGCTGCTGCCCCTGACTTAGCCAGTGCGACGTCTGGTCGATCCCGACGTCCGACTGCCGCCCCTGACTTAGCCTGTGCGACGTCTGGTCGACCCCGATGTCCAGCTTCTGCCCTTGACTTAGCCTGTGCGACGTCTGGTCGACCCCGACGTCCAGCTTCTGCCCCTGACTTAGCCAGTGCGACGTCTGGTCGACCCTGACGTCCTGCTGCTGCCCCTGACTTAGCCAGTGCGACGTCTGGTCGATCCCGACGTCTGACTGCTGCCCCTGACTTAGCCTGTGCGACGTCTGGTCGACCCCGACGTCCAGCTTCTGCCCCTGACTTAGCCTGTGCGACGTCTGGTCGATCCCGACGTCCGGCTGCTGCCCCTGACTTAGCCTGTGCGAGGTCCAGTAGACCCCGACTTCCGGCTGCTGCCCCTGACTTAGCCTGTGCGAGGTCCAGTAGACCCCGACGTCCTGCTGCTACCCCTGACTTAGCCTGTGCCATGTTTGCTTGCAGCTGCCCACCCGGCGGTGCGACGTTTGATCGGCTCCGACGCCCGGCTGCTGCCTGTGGCCCTGGTTATGGTCACTGCTCAGCTGACCATCGGGTACCAGCTGCGCCGCGCCAGCTGGTGGGCCGTGCTGGCCTCAGCCTACCTGGTGGGCGGCACCATCACCCTCATCACCTTCACCATACAGCACGAGACCCAGCACTGCAACGTGTTCGGCGCTCGCTGGGGCCGACTAGAGGACGCTCTGGCCTGGCTTCTCTCGGCGCCCTCGCTCTTCCCCTATCGACCGGGCAAGCGGCAGAAGCACCTAGATCACCACAGACACCTGGGCGTGGCAGGCAGGGACCAGGACCGGCCGTCGGAGTGGCAGCTGCAGAGCAGCCGCTGGCGCAGCTGCCGGCTGCTGCAGCTGCTGTCGGCGCCGCTGCTGTCCCGCTGGCGGCAGCTGCAGCGGCCCGCGGACGCGGCCCAGACGGCAGTTCTGACAGCTGTGGTGGTGGGCCTGGCCGGACCACGCACTGCCGCCTACCTGGCGCTGGGACCGCTGCTGGGCCGCACGCTGCACCCGTTCAGCGCAGCACTGCTCTGCTCCCACTCCTACGGCCCCGGCGACCAGGCGGTCACCTACAGCTACCGCGGCCCGCTCAACACCTTCTTCCTCAACACTGGCTACCACATCGAGCACCACGACTTCCCCAGCGTGTCCTGTCTGCGGCTGCCGCTGCTGACGCAGCTGGCGCCCGAGTTCTACGTCGGTACGCCGGAGGTCAACAGCTGGTTCACCTGCATGGTGAACTACATCACACGAACAGACGGCGGTCTCTCCGCGCGGCACAACGCCTGACGCACGCGGCGGCTAGGCTGCATCAGCCTGAGTCCACGGCGGCTGGACTGCATCAGTCTGAGTCTGCGGCGGCTGGACTGCATCAGTCTGAGTCCGCGGTGGTTGGACTGCATCAGTCTGAGTCCGCGGTGGTGGGGCTGCACTGCAGTGAGTGCGTGGCCCGTATGAGAGATATCTCGGTTTTGAAGAGGCTAGGAAGTGTAAAGTGAGCCGAGTCTATGTCCTCTTGCTCACAATCCGCTGGGGAGTATTTGTTGAGCTGTATCTCACGTTAGCTAGCCCAGTGAGTCTCGCGTTGCCTGGCCCAGTGGACATGTGTGTAAGCAGTTTTGCACAGTATGCAAAGGTAATATTGGATTGGACATTTCCGAGTCTTTGGTGATATTTTATTTCAGCCCGTAGCTTTTTAATTTAGCATCGAAAATTCAGCTTTCAAATTTGCATCGCCCGTTCCGCCGCTTTCTGTGCGTGTGTACCAGCCTTACCCACACCCCTCCCGGACTTGTGGTGTGTGCCAGACTTACCCACACCCCTCCCGGACTTGTGGTGTGTGACAGACTTACCCACACCCCTGCTAGACTTGTGGTGTGTGCCAGACTTACCCACACCCCTCCCGGACTTGTGGTGTGTGCCAGACTTACCCACACCCCTCCCGGACTTGTGGTGTGTGACAGACTTACCCACACCCCTCCCGGACTTGTGGTGTGTGACAGACTTACCCACACCCCTGCTAGACTTGTGGTGTGTGACAGACTTACCCACACCCCTCCCGGACTTGTGGTGTGTGACAGACTTACCCACACCCCTCCCGGACTTGTGGTGTGTGATAGACTTACCCAAACCCCTGCTAGACTTGTGGTGTGTGCCAGACTTACCCACACCCCTGCTAGACTTGTGGTGTGTGACAGACTTACCCACACCCCTCCCGGACTTGTGGTGTGTAACAGACTTACCCACACCCCTCCCGGACTTGTGGTGTGTGACAGACTTACCCACACCCCTCCCGGACTTGTGGTGTGTGACAGACTTACCCACACCCCTGCTAGACTTGTGGTGTGTGACAGACTTACCCACACCCCTGCTAGACTTGTGGTGTGTGACAGACTTACCCACACCCCTGCTAGACTTGTGGTGTGTGACAGACTTACCCACACCCCTGTTAGACTTGTGGTGTGTGACAGACTTACCCACACCCCTCCCGGACTTGTGGTGTGTGACGACCCCAAATGCCATGTTAATTTCAGTTTGATAATTTAACCGTTGCATAGGTCAAGACGGGATTGTGTAATTAAGTGGCTGATCGCGTCATTCATTATTACAATTAGAGTGCCTCATCGCAATGCATGCCAAAGAAGGTATATACATATCTATATATGTATACATATTTGCATACTTAGACATGATATCTTCTTGTAAGCAGAGACCGTTAACAATTATGGCATGTTTACATTTGGCCCGTCTGTTGGTGTTTATCTTGTTGACTATTTTTTTACGTTTTCAGTTATTTAATGAAATATACCAGGATTGTTCATAGATTAGATTCGACGCGTTTTGAATGCATGTTTTTAAACTTCATTGTTCACCCTTGCCCCGGTGGCGGGTACGAGCCACCTTCGCCCTGGTGGGGGGGGCTAAAAAAGACCCCCACGATCTCAAATACTAAGAGAGCTAGAAAAAAGCGCAAAACGGCAATCGAAAGTTCTTAAAAAATGATATCGAGAATACTTCAGTCATTTTTCTTGTCAGGTCAATATCAAGGTCACCAGAGGTCAAAATAGGTCAAAATGTCTCATATGAGATGTACTAAGAAAACCTTCTATATCTCAGAAACTATGATAGCTAGAAACACTTTTAAACATCATTAGAAAGCTCTTGAGTTACTCTTTCATTACAGTGGCATTCATTTTCATGTCAGGTCAAAGCCTAGGGAGCTACAGGTCACTGAATGTTGGGCATATTCTTGGGAATATCCATAGCCACCCATGCATAAGGGCGTTTCCTTTTTCGCTAATAACTTCCAAACCAAAGAAGATACAGCCATAGTTGATGCATCATTGCAATCCTCTCGTCTATACAAATCGAATGATATATAATATTGCTGTGCCAGATCAAATTTAATAATTTGACCTGACCCAGGTCAACGGTCTGACCCACCTTGCCCTGGTATAGTCATGATGTATATCATTTGACTTGCAGTGACTATACAAACACTTTGGTGACAAAACCTGGCCACCCCGGTAGCTCAGTTGGTAGAGCGTTGGGCTCCGGCCCGCTGCTCAGAAGCATGCAGTGGCAGTGCATGTCCAGGCTTGGGATCGGTTCCCCTGAGACGCTCCGGCGCTCAATAGTTTACCCGACGTACAGGTCGGCTGGCAACTGACTGGTGAGACGGTGATCTGAGCGGGGCGGCCGTCCCTGTGCTTTGTGGGACGTTAAACTTTGGCTTCTAAATTTACCCTCCATTGAGGGAGTTGCTCGTTCGGGTGGTGGGGTCGAGGTCTCCGTGACAAGTCCCTTGGTGACTTTAGTGAGACTCCGACTCCAGCAGCCGTACTAGGAACAACTTGAACAAAATTTATGATAAAAAAGTTATATCTTAGCGTATTCAAAATCTATAGAGTAAGACACCAAAAAATGTTTATTTGACCGAAAGTGACCTTTTAAAGGACACAAGTCAAAATTGTTGGCATCAACTTCAGAAATGGGCTAAGAGCAAGTCGTAACTGATGTTTGAAGTTGATTCTATCCATCTTTACTGAGAAAAGCTCGTTCCGTGATTTTCCCCATGTATTTACAATGGAGAGGTCATGCTCTGCACATAACCTTAGGTCACCAATATCAAAAATCCCGGAACAAATATTGTAGCTCCTGGTTTGCCTAATATGTGGTATGAGTTTGAACTTGATCGATTAACCCTTCTTTTAGTTATGCGGTCCTCAGCATTTTTAGGTGAGTTCATTTCACCTGGTCTGGTGACCTGACCTGATGTGACCTCGAGCTAAAATTTTCAGGAAAGATGTAAAAATGATGAAGGAACAGCGAGACTAAGTTTGGCGGCGCTGCGCGCCACCGTTTTTGGTCACTTCGGAAAACCCGAGGGGGGTCTAAAAACACCCCCACCCGGGCGAAGGTTAAGAATCAAATATAAATGTGTTCTGTTGGTTTTCCTACTTTGGTATAATGAGTCTGAAAAACCATTCCATGAAGTACGATCATGAGCAAAAATAGATCTAGCACTTTCACCGCGTTGACATCAAATTCTGCCTTATACATAACAAAAATTACCACTTAGGTAAGAATTCATCACATATCACACATATCAACATCGCCACATAAAGCATACATATCATTTCACACTTATCGACTTAATCATTTGGAGCCCCCACAGTGAAAGTTTGGTTACACGTAGGTATGTTTTCTGGGCATTGAGGGGCGGTGCGTCTCCCTGAGTGAGAAGTGCTTCTGCCATTTCAATTTTAGTGGGGATGTCACTTTTGTTGTCATGGTACCAAAGTAGGAAAACCGACATAACACATTTATACTTTATTCCTGATAATGAATGTTAAAGAAATATATTCGAAACGTGTCGAATTTCATCTATGAACAATCCAGATATATTCCATTAATTACCTAACAACGTCAAAATTTTCAACAAGATCCAAAAAACCACCAAAAGGCTGACCAAATGTAGACATGCAATAATTGTCAACGGTCTCTGCTTACAAGAATGTAGATATGCATGCATACATGCCTACATACATGTACAATGCTTTCTTGTGACAGGTGTTTACTGTTTTCTGCTTGTGTCCTACCCAAACATGGGCTCAATTTCGTGTATACTGCGCATAACGCTTGCCTATATGTATATTGTAAATATAAATATAGAAGCTAAGTGTATCTATATTTTTAGTTGTTATCGCGCCAGTTATATTTCATGTCTGAAGATTTCAGCCGCTCTGATGAAACGTTACTTGCTGAATGTTGATAGATTTGGCAGCAATGAGCCGAAGAGTGTAAGTACAAGCTGATTCAATGTTTCAGTGCCTACCTCCTCCAATCCTGGATGCAAGATGGGGTTAACACAGATTATATATTCGGGCGCAACCCTTCATCAGAATTCGCATAATACAATAGGTGTAAGCCATAGGCGGTGGAACGGGGGCACCGGGGCACTATTGACGGGGCACCACCATTGAGGTGTCTCCCCTAAATTGGCGACGGTAAGAATGAAGTGGCGCTCGGTCCGGAATTTCGGAAGGAAACTTTGAGTTTGTACCATTTTTCACACACCCCCAAAGTCTAACAGAAATTCCACTCTGCTGGTTTTCCTCGGATCTAATATGTATTGCACATAAAATCTTCAATCTCATTGTGAAGTTTCTCCCATGACCTAAGGTGGACCGGCACGTGATCACTGAGAATGGCAGGCGTGAAAATGTGGCCGTCATTGACGGGACGCGTGCTCTGAACCAAACAACTGTTCGGTGTAAGGATATCAGCGACACTAACTCTAATTTTTTTCCAATTTGTACATACAGCAAAACGGGTGAATCAAAATTCCTTTTTAGGAAAAAAATTTTTGACCTTAAGAGAATACCGGAAAAAGGATGCTGAAATAGACGGATCTTTCCCCCAGATGTTTCGACTCGTTCTTTTTTAGTAGGTATAGCTGCTGAATGAGATCATGGTCAGCAGTTTTTTTTAGAACCACTTTTCTTTCAAAAATACCTTTCTAGAGTAATATCTAATTGTATAAACTGTTCTTTCTTATGAAAATGTTCCAGGTTTGTTTATATTTCATGAGAACATAGCCCTTCACGGCTTTCATTTTAAATTAGATATACATCCCGAACAGCATATAACCTAATTTATATTTCGCTTATCCAAAACCATGCAGCTGCAGGCTGAGGGTGTGGTGGAGACGAATTATAGCTGAATTCCCCCTGAAAACGCTCACTGCACCACTAAAGACATTTTTGGGACTAGCGAGATATCGCATTAAGGATATACGGCACACTCTACAAAACTTAAATCTATTAATTATCTTTCCGGATTCTTCGGAGTGCTGAGGCGAGGAGCATGATTATCAGATGACAGAATGTGTAATGGCCTGCCTCCACGGATCCTGAATGTAAAACGGATTTTATACACTGGGTTATATATTCAGACGCAGTCCTTGATCAAAATCGGGTAGATAAACGATGGGTTCTACCAGATTCTGATGAAGAGCTGTGTCCGAATTCAGTAATTTCTTGCAGCGCGTTTCCTTCTAGCCCTCTCCTCATGTGCGAATGTTGTGATTGCTTTTCCATTTTAATCTAAACTTTTGTAGCACTGGGCCATTCCAGGAGCAGGAGCTCGACATCAAAAACTTTGACCGGTCGTAAGCACTATAGAGGTTTGGGAGAAAATTGGTAACGTCGAGGGCCGAGTCGACGCGGTGTTGCTGTTGCCTTCGTGTCCACACACATGTGTGCACGAATCATGCGGCTCGGCAACTTGACAAAATCGCCACAACTGAAAAGTATTACTGTCAAGCTCGCAAGTAATTATATACGTATAGGCCCGGATGTATGTGATCAGAATCGTCGATATAAGGAGGCCCGGTGACCCTAGGAGCAACAACTTGGGAGCCAAAGCTACAGTTAGGATCCTGGCCGTCCAGCGGCAGCAGCGCGGGCTGCAGAAAGGACGGGGTCACACTCTGTAGCTTGCAATCGGGACAAGACCACGCTACGAACGCCTACATTTTACCTTCTCGTGTCCAGAAAGAGTGCCCGCGTTCTGGTGATAGTCTCATCGCGAAACATGTAGTGGTGGAAGGCCGGGACTTTGAGATAGCGAGGGTTCGTTATCTGCAGGGGTCTCCTACACTGGATTCGCTCCTGGGGGAGCATCTGTCTGTTGAGATCACCATCATAATGAATAATCTGTAGAGCGTTGGCTGTAATGTCATCTACGCTCCTTCGTAGCCGTTTAGGTTTCTTGGATGAAATACGTTGACCTGCCTGTGGGTGCGAGGGTTAACCCTCGCACCACGGGGAGCATCAGGGTCCCCCTAAGGTTGTTCAGAATAGCAGAAAAACGACGAGGCGCAGCACCGTGATTGAGGGTCTACCTCATTTTCCCATCATTTTCCCACCATCCCTGAATATTTTTCTCCGGGTTACACGAGGCTGGCTCAGCGGGTGAGGTCAGCCAAAGTCAACTCACTTCAATTTTTAGCTCTACCATAGCTATATGTCTAGATCGATTGATTTGAAACTTTCCACACTTGATGACCTCTTTAGGGTCTACAAAATTTATATCCGGGATGTTTCGATTTGGTGACCTGAAGTCAGGTCACGTTGTGACCTCTCCCATAAAAAAGCATGTAAAAAAGCTGTCTTATGATCTAAGTCACAAAAAGGATTACGAATGTTCGAATTTATGAGAAAAACATTTTTGGCCACCGTTTTAACAGATCCCAGGGACAATATTTTCACTTTGACCTATCTGCGGTCATCACAGGTCACCAGGGGTCAAAAAGTATTTTGTCGATAACATTTGACCTAATCAAGCTAGAGCGCTTAATTAAACGTCATCGTATATATCTAGTCCTTGAATTTCATTTGATATACAGGAAGGTCACTTTCTGACCTTCCGTGACCTAAGGTCATGTTAGGTCAAGAGCTGCCGTCTGGAAGCCTAACCAATGGCGGGAGGTAATTTTGTTCCACATAGCGGCCAAGTCGTAAACTGCGTTAAAACGACTGCGGGCTTCATAGGCGACAAACTTTTTATCCGAGCTTGATAAAATGATACATCCTCTAAAATATAGTAGATTGGGGAAAACTACCAGAAATACGCATCAACGTGTGAGCAATTTAAGGCGTGTTCTTAAATTTGGGGCGGTCACAGTTTGGAGAGAGAGTAATTTTCCTTCAAACGTGGGTTTCCCGATAACAATCAAGCAAGAAAGAGGTAGGGTAAACTTATGCATGATTGGGAATTAACTTTTTCGTAACCCTTGAATTCTTTTACCATTAAATAACATGTTTTCCGAATTGCAGACCAGCTCAATGATGCAGCTTATATTATCATGACCAGCCATGCACCATTTTATTGTCCAAAACATAATTCAAAATTATTTCTGTGATAAAACAGCTATTTGGAGATCCTTTGCGGGAATAAAGGGTAACAGTATTAATTGTGAAACATATCAAATTCCTGCCCGATGCTCCTGCTGTGAAGGGTGTGGTGTGATAGGAGTTGTCCTGCTTGTTTAGAGCATGGGCTTCAATTTCTCAGCAGGCTTATGTTTGAGGCAGTCAGCCAATGCACTTATAATGTGACGTGTTTTTATTAGTATTTGACCATTCCCGATTTTCTATGGCTCGCCGCAGTTTCCGCAGAGGTATATTCCCCGACAGTCAAACGTGAGCACCGTGTGATAAGCCGCACGCAGCGAACGTAAGAAACTATAACCTATCGAGCCCCCACCGCACTTCGCAGCCCACTCGGTCCGGATTAAGATCCCACGTTCGTATCATAGTATCGGAAAGTTTTCAACTACATCCTTATTACCGGAGGGCAGCAACAAATGATTTCCTTATGCCGGTAGGCTGTTGAAAAATAAACAGCGGTTGTCAGATGTCTGTTCAGAGCTCATTGCAGAGTGCTATCAATAACCATTGATATCTAAATTGCATCTGACAGTTTTGCCACACATTGGACAGCCATAGATTGATTGAAGTGTCCTTGTCACGCGGGTCCTCCTAGCACACGTTGAGAAGTAATAATCGCTGGGAAGGGCTGGAAATGTTGCACGTCTGTACCCAGCCGAGATGGAGAGGCCCCGCACTGACGGCTGGACCGTCACAGACGCAGCCAGCGCAGATATCATGCACGGGGTGGCAGGAGAGTAGCATTCACGTTGCACGACACGTTTCACAATATGCAAGCTTAAGAATGGGCATTAAGAGACAACTGAAACAATCCAGTTGGAGATAAAAAGCGTCATCCCCACCAGGTATTTATGTACGTCTCGTTACGATTCCTCCAGCGCAACACCCGCCAAGCAGCGGTGCCTAACACCCAGCGAAAATCCACCGCTTGACCCGAACGACAGATACGCGGCCAGGTCAAGGCGAGGGAGAATGGGCCGAGGCCACCCAAACTGCCCTCCCACAAATACTAGCCTACAAATCCCTGCCTTTGAAGAAAACACCGGCGTCGACAACTAAGGAACCGCGGTGATGCTCTGATGTAACCAAAACTGCCCAACCTGCAAATACATCTGTACAAATATATGCCCTTGAAGGAAATGACATCGACAACTAAGGATCCAAGGCGTTCTCGCCTCCAGTTGACTCAACAAAATCACAAGTCATGTGCTTTGGCGCCAATAAGAATTCAAAGGATTACATTTGTGGCAGGGTTGGGGATTTGTGAACATCATTGGGGGTGCCCAAAGTTGAGGAAGGAAAATTGTTATGACCACCATATGAAAGGAGATAACATAATATTATTTTTGTTTTAGCCATCACACAATCCTTTTGAATCCTAAAAATGATGAACAATAAAACTTAAACAGCATTTTAACACTAAATCGATATTTCTTCCCGGGTGCCCGGACAGCCCCAAAGAGATATACGTTTACAGCCCTGCATGGACCGCTCGTTAAAATTCACGAACAACCCACTCATGTTTTATTTAGAAACCGTTCAGCTACCGTTTCTGCTGACATATGCCGTGGCTATGAAGATTTCACAATTCAATTTTAAACGTTTTGGGCATGCTAAAAAACATCTGTAAAATAGAGCTTTCTTGACAGCTCTGTCGACACTCGAAAAGAGTTTCATTAACGTTGCTTGATGCTTCATTACTGTCCTCTCCTACCCTGGTATTCAAAATTCTAGTGCGCTGTATTGTTTCGGTCAGTACGGTAACTTTGGCCTGCAAAGAAAGTGAAAACACCTCCCAAAAATGGAAACATGTGTGTTAATACTTTCATGCTGCAATTGTATGGTGTTTGAACCATGTGTGTCGCGAAAACGAAGAGACGAGTAAATGGCATTCAGCATATTGGAAATAGCATACAAGCATACGATTCTAATTTTCAGCTCTCTGTGACAGAGGAGACATACTTAACATTGAGTTTGTGACAGCCAGCATAGTTTCTGCTCCTCTGCTTCTGACTTCTGACCCATCACCAGCATTTTCCAGCCAACCAGGTAAGCAGCGCTGCGTCCATGACATCAGACTGGTGCTCCGGATCCGCCGGCGACTTCCATACTGACCGTGTCACAGAAGTCTGACCCGGCGGCACAGCAGCTTGTTTGTCACTTCAGGAGACGCAAAATGTAGCGCTCATTCGAGCCTGGCCCCAGTGGTGGATCTGAGAGGGGGAAAAAACATTTGATTTGCCCTCCCCAAACGGAAAAGCTCGGGGCAAAATTATGTTTTCCCCACCCTCCCCCTCCGCCCAAAAAAAAACTTTTGACCTCCTTTTTGCTCAGACACCCTTTTAGTTTATAAGCAAGGTTTTGTTGCTTCAACTCTCAACTTCCTTCAAGCAGAACCAGTCAACTCTAGCGTAAATATCCAAGGTCCAAGCCTAAGATAACAAAAAAGCATGCTTTGGCCACATTTAGCACCGCACGACTTCCTTTTTGCTTTTCGACTCATGGGCTTACCATGGGCTGCTGCACGGTGCCACGGGGCTTACCATGGACTGCTGCATGGTTTTATTTCATACATACGTTTATTTCAACAGGAGCAACATGTACAAAAGTGAAGAACACTTTGCTTTCCCAATTGGCGCAAAAGCGCTAGCGCGCTTGAATCGAGGCACCTCTCGGGTAACAACCTTGAGTAACGCGGTGGCGCCGCCCGTCACCGCACCCCGCCCGACCCCCGCACGAGCCCCACACCGCAGCCGAGCGCCAGTAGATCACAGCCGTCACTTGATGATTTTGTCTTGCACTCTCGTTTAGTAATCAAATCTTTGGCTAATTTTTACAAACCGAAAGACCTTCTGAGCCACCGCTCGACCAATTTGAGGATGGAGAGTGCCACCACAAAGCAGTATGTCAGTTTTTAACTTACGGTGGAGATTTTCAAATTGACCGTCCAGAAGATCGCTGATGTTGTTCATCATAATTTGTCCCTGCAAATCAAACCTTGGGCACTGCAATAGAAAATGCTCGGAGCTCTCGCAGTAGTATCCTCAAGCGCAGCGGGGAGTTTCAACGCCTTGGATTTTGTATAGATGGCCATTTAGATGCGACATGCCTACTCTCAAGCGAGTCAGGAGAGAGTTTTCTTTTTTGTTCCGAAAGAAAAATATTCTGGGGGTTCGCTTTGATGGTATCGTTCGTTCATATGTTTTTTAAAGCTTTTGTGTGATTCAATTTCTGTTATATGAGTTGGAAGCTTGTTTATTAATTTGATAGAACTTGGGAGAAATGAGGAGCTGAAATTAGAAAATCTGAAGGGCATTTCGTTCCTATTCCGGGCGTTTCGCAACAGCCGATTCACAGTGTTATCCCGAGTAGCTGGTAGAATTCTCCGAATGTAATTGGGCGTTGTCCCTTGGTATAGTCTATGACAGAAACATATTTTGTGCAATTCGCGTCTTGTTTTTAATGACGACCATCCTAGCTCTCGTCTCAGATTTTCCGTGGACGTTCTCGGTAAAGTCGAGGTAACTAGTCTGGCTGCCCTATTCTGAAGTCTTTCGAGTCGTTGGGTGTCGTCCACTGTCAAGAGTCCATCGTAAATTACGTCTCCATAGTCAAAGTGGGGTAGTACGTAGATTTTTTTTATAAATTTTGTTCAAGTTGTTCCTAGTACGACTGGTGGAGTCGGAGTCTCACTAAAGTCATCAAGGGACTTGTCACGGAGACCCCGACCCCACCACCCGAACGAGCAACTCCCTCAATGGAGGGTTAATTTAGAAGCCAAAGTTTAACGTCCCACAAAGCACAGGGACGGCCGCCCCGCTCAGGTCACCCTCTCACCAGTCAGTTGCCAGCCGACCTGTACGTCGGGTAAACTATTGAGCGCCGGAGCGTCTCAGGGGAACCGATCCCAAGCCTGGGCATGCCCTGCCACTGCATGCTTCTGAGCAGCGGGCCGGAGCCCAACGCTCTACCAACTGAGCTACCGGGGCGGCTCAGTTTTGTAAATTTGTGTAAGAATTTCTCTGGGTAAATACGGAGCTATAGGATGAAGTGGGCTGAGAGTCATTATCACTTTTCGAACAATATAGTTAACGTGGTGGTGAAACCTAAGATCGGTTGATAGGGTTATGCCGAGATGTTTGTGTTTGCTTTCTACCGGGATTGGGTTGGCGTCAAAGTTGAGATTTGGTACTTCACTTTCATTCCGATAAGAGAAAGACTGCTGGATAGTTTTAGAGGCATTGAATTTGATGAGCCAGTCGTGTCCATAAGTTTGAATCTGGGTGATGTCATTTTGGAGCAATTGTTGCATATTTTGGATGTTTTCAGGATTGTGGCTACTTATTAAGCATGCGTCGTCTGCGAAGAACAACATTTCGTTTTGGGTTTTCCCTGAGAGCTCATTTAGGTACAATAAGGCGAGTAATGGGCCAGTTACAGATCCCTGCGGACAGCCCGCGTTTAAAGGAAGCAAGGATGATTTGGTCTCGTTGATTTGGACCGCTTGTCGTCTGTCTGTTAAATACGAGCGTAACCAGGGTAAAATGTTTGTCAGTCCAAATTCATGTTCGCGTTTATGCAGAAGTCCTTTGTGCCAGATTTTCTCGAAGTAGCGAGATATATCGAAGTAGAGTATAGTCACGTCTTGGCCGTTATCGAGTAGTTCGTAAAGACTGTGGGTGATGTAAAATAGTTGAAGGTGTGTCCCGTGGCCAGGTCTATAGCCACTTTGTCTCTCTGTCAGTAGAACGTTTTCAATAAGATGCTGATATATTCGTCGAAACATGATTTTTTCAAATATCTTTGATATACTGCATAATAGGCTAATGGGTCTATAACTTGAAACATCAGCTGTACTTCCCTTGTTTTTGAATATAGGTTTAACGGTTGCTATTTTCCAGACCTCAGGAAATTTTCCTTCTTGAATTTATTTATTAAAGAGCAGCGAGAGAGGTTCAGCTATTATAATAGCGATTAGCTTTATAAATCTTACTGGAATCCCGTCTGGACCTGTGGATTTGTTCTGGTTTAGTCCATTTATTGTTTTCAAAACTTCCATTTCAGTTATTCTAGTCATGTTTAACGGTGGTACGTTCTCTCTGTTGATGTTAGGGAGATCATGGTTGTTGCTGTTAGGCAATTGTGTTTGGGCCGCAAAGTACTGGTTAAGAAGCCCAGCTTTGGCTTTGTCGTCGATCACCAAGTCCCCATTGTCGTTTTGAAGAGGTGGGATCTGTGGTGGTGCTCGGCTGACTCTGCGTGAGACCCGATCCATTTCGGAGACCCGGTCGTGCCGTCTCGGCTGACTGCGTGAGACCCGGTCGTGCCGTCTCGGCTGACTGCGTGAGACTCGATCGTGCCGTCTCGGCTGACTGCGTGAGACCCAATCGTGCCGTCTCGGCTGACTGCGTGGGACCCAGTCGTGCCGTATCGGCTGACTGCGTGAGACCCGATCGTGCCGTCTCGGCTGACTGCGTGAGACCCGGTCGTGCCGTCTCGGCTGACTGCGTGAGACCCAATCGTGCCGTCTCGGCTGACTGCGTGAGACCCAATCGTGCCGTCTCGGCTGACTGCGTGAGACCCGGTCGTGCCGTCTCGGCTGACTGCGTGAGACCCGGTCGTGCCGTCTCGGCTGACTGCGTGAGACCCAATCGTGCCGTCTCGGCTGACTGCGTGAGACCCAATCGTGCCGTCTCGGCTGACTGCGTGAGACCCAATCGTGCCGTCTCGGCTGACTGCGTGAGACCCGATCCGTGTAAGAGACCCTGCGCCGAGTGAGACCTGCTGCCACCGTGCCGGCCAAGTGACGACGTCCCTACGTGGGGCGACGCCTTTGGGGGCATCGCGGAACCGAAGGCGATTGTTCGAGGACTTTGTAAGCGAAAGCAATGTTTTGCGTCTCCGGAATGGAAGAGCCTCGATAGACACTGGTCACGTAACGTCTGCACGTGCAGAACTTCCACCTCGATGATCTAAGTCCAGAACATACCCTAGTGCCAATAAGAAAAATTAAAACGTTGCATCTCCGGAACAGAAGACCCCGATGTATTAGTTTTCCCAAGTCTGCACGTGCAAAACTTACACCATGCTGACCTCAGTTCAACAATTAACACCAACATGCCAAATTTTAGCCCAATCGGCCAATTAGTTCCCGAGATAGCGCCTGAGAGGATATGCAGCTACTGCGCATGCGCAGTCGGCAGGTCACTGATTGGCTGCTTCAGAGAGGTGCAGTGGCCAGCCTGGGTCACCATCCCCGAAAACGGTAAGCCTAGCTTCATTTGTTTGCCCATGATAACATTATTGGTCTTCCGTAGCCTTAACACTAATTCATGGGGTATCTTCAAACTGGGGGTGCCCATGTGTACGGGAGGGCACCGTTTGCGCCTGTTACCCTGTAACTTAATCAGACGGTACAAATAATCCTCGTTTTAAGACTTCAGGAGACTATCTGCACCACCAGCAGCCTTATAGTGTCTTTCTCAAAACCCAATTTTAGAGGGGCGTCGGTCCCCCCTCAAGGTCACGTGGCACGCGCCAGGGGTTATCCAGACGGTTCAAAGTGATGTCATCTAACATATAATCCCCCTGGCTACAATCGAGGCGGGTTTCATCTAAAACGTTCCCATACGGTAGAAGCCAAGTATCCCATAGCCTTAACACTAATTCATAGGGTATCTTCAAACTGGGGGGTGCCTGTGTGTACGGGAGGGCGCCGTTACTCACTTTTACCCTATAACTCAATCAGACAGTACCTATAATCGTGGTTTTAGGACTTAAAGCGGGTATCTGAACCATCAGCAGCCTTATACTGTGCTAAATCCTAGTTTTGAAGGGGTGCTGGTCCGCACTCAAGGTCACGTGGCACGCACCAGGGGTCATCGAGACGGGTCAAAGTGGTATCATCTGAAACATAATCCCCTTGGCTACCATCGATGCGGGTTTTATCAAAACGGTTCCTATAGGGTAGCCGCCATGGGCTTGTGAACTCAAAAAATTGAAAAATCTCCAGAAATTTATAAAATCTCTAAAAATCCTCTTAACAGGGGACCTTGATCGAAACAAGTGTCGGGTGGGTATGGTACCCTACCGGCGACAATTGCACCGCAGGTGTCAGTTTGGCCTTATCTGGAAAGCTCTGGGTGCTATAGGGGGCACAAATCTGACCCAAGAGGAAAACTTTTTTAAAAGGTTTTTCGCAGCGGAGGATCCCCAGCCAACGTAATGATACCAAATAAGCACCCACCAGCTGCCCCCAGACCTTGTTACCACACATGCATGCACTTATTGGCCCAATGTGACACCGGTAGTGCACCAGGACCCCCTCAAGGGGGCAAAGTCGAGATTTTTGGGCTGCAAGGTCATTTTCAAGGTCATATAGCGCGTGACTCGAAGTTTTCCCAGATATACCACCCATACCCGGTAGTACCCAAGGGTGTCCACTAACACCAAGAAGTTTAAACAGAATCGTTAGAGCCATTTTTGAGAACATTTTGGTTTTCTAAATTTTCGATTTTTTCCCATAGACTTAACACGTGAAATTTCACGTGCAGATTGCACGTGCCTCCAGGCGCGCACCCAGGATTTTCGTAAGGGGTGGGCCCGGCTGACGAGGGGGCGCCAAGCCGGCGGAGGGGGCGCCACTTTACCTTAGGGGCGCCACTTTTATACTCAAAGGGCGGCCAATCGTCGCATCCTGGGGGGGAGTGGGAGCTGAACATTTCTTGCCTCGCAGACCTAGTGTAAGCTGGTTTTTTTAGGGGCGCCACTTTCCTTAAGGGGAAGGAAGCCGGGTCCGCTGCCCCCCCCCACTTAGGTGCGCTACTGGCGGTACTGGCGATTAATAATGTGCTACCAAATATACAGTCTTTCTGGGAGCCGGATGCGACAGCGGCCCAGCTCAGGACTGGTTTTCATATTCTTAGAAAGCACTGCGTGCTAAACGAGATGAAGGCAGTAGTTCATCGGTTGAATCACTGTAATCGAAGGTATGACATTGTTTAAGCGTGCTGGAGGCAACCGTGCTAAATTATTTCTTTTGTCACCTTCATTTTTATTCTCCGATAATTCCATGCCGTATTCAACAAATGGCCTTAAACGCAAAAACGATGAAGCACCCGTAATAAAAAACAGATGAACATGGTATTTCGAAATATTTCCGATGTATATTCCCAGGAAACCACCAAAATTTAGTTCACTTTTGCAAGAAATTTCAATCACACACTGCACTATCACAGCACACACACAATGAGCAATGGCGAAAAATCACTAAAAGCCAGGGATCTAATAGTTTTAGACGATACAAGCCGAGACATAAGCAATGATTTAATATCAGGGGCTACCTTTTCCTCAAATGCTTCAGGTCAAGGCCCGTCCTCGCCGCCAAGCGGTCATTTTGTTTGCATTTTTTTGTGACGTCACGGCGGGCAGATCTGGACCTGTTTGAACGTTACATGCTTGGAAGTGCTCCCTATTCGCGAAAACAAAACCACAGAACTTGCTTCAATGACTGATGCGGAAGTTGAAATAAACTTTAATCAATAAACAAAAGTGGCAGAATTCGATCCCAGTCATTTTTGCGCGTATTAGTAGCCTAACTTAGTTCAAAATTTGTCATTTATATTCGTCTTCAAATGTGGCGCAGGCAACCAGTTAAGTACGACAGTAGAGTTCCTCCAAATATGGAGGCTATTAATATCTGGCAACGAAACATCAAATATTGCAAAAACTCACCTTTTGAGCCATTTTTCAGCCATTGGGGTTTTTGGGCACGTCAGCAGCTAAGGCTGTGTGCCATTTTGCAGCCAAAATATGGCCCAATTCATCATTTTCAGCACAAAATACCCCGGAAACCACCCCTATCTCGAATTGCATCAGGGTGCCACATTCCCTTTAAAACAGTTCAAAGGGGAGCCTCCGTGCGTGTGAGGGTGTCAACGAATAAGCGACCAAGAGGATGACTGTGTGTTTGGAATGGGTTTGTGTTTTTATCAGAATAGATTCGGAAATCTTACGGTCAGGCCCATCTCTAGCGTGTTTCACTGACCCCTGCGCCCACCTTCTAGGTTTTTGTGACCCTGCCCGGTCCGGATGGTGCCCCTCCTTTACGACAAGCCCCTCCCCCGATCGGCAATTCTGGATCCCCTATGCTTTCCCGATTTGAAAATAATTATTGCGCTTACGATTTTAAGGTTGACATAATACCTTGACGCACTCAGATATGGATGAGTTGAGGACAGCATTTACATGTGAAAGACTTTTCCCATGTTGGCTACATACCTGCAGAAATCCAGGATAGACCGTGAATGACACGCGGCGGACTCCAAAGTCATTTGCTTTTTCTTTGCCCTATTTTGCGCACCCGACATTTTGCGACGTTTCTTTGGCAAAGGCTTCATGTTTCTGAGAAATTGGCACCTAGCCTGCTATCTCCCCTTATTTTCTAGTATGCAACAGCTGGGCAACGGCGGCAATTGCGCCAATTGCGCCAGCTGCGCGAATACAATTCGTCAAGCACAACAAACATCAATTCCATCAAAACAATTCGTGCAGCAGTGCACAACAAACATCTGAACCAATTTCATAAACGCTCTATGAGTAAGTACTACGTAGCTAGCGAGTATTTACTACCTAACAATTTCATAAAAGGTTGTTAGTAGATACTTTGATAGTCTGACAAGGTATTTAGTCATATAGGTATAACTAGGGAACTCTCCCGATCCCCCCTCTGATTGGTCGGTGAGTTTCACAAAAGTTTATGAAATTGTTTATTTATGAAATTGGCTTCTGGTAGATAATTCCAGGGGCGGATTCAGGAGCAGCAATCCGCCCATGACCCCCTAATGTCACCACGCCACCCCTCTTTTGGCAGTGCCTTTGGAAAACACTTTTGGGGGATTTTTGGCCGTCCGGTGCCCTCCTAAACGATTCTTTTAGATTCACCCCTGGGGATTTCCCTGATTGAACGCTGGCGCTGCGTGCGCATCCACGTGATCGTTTCCTGGCTGCGACGGTTATTATCACATGATCGTGGGTTTCAGAATTCAGAAGATTTAATTGCTCGACAGACCTAGTGTAAACCGTTTTTTTAAATTCCCGGCCTTTGGGGGCAAAATATAGTTTGGCCCCCCTTCCAGCGCTTTGGGGGAGACCATGGCCGTAATACCCCCCTGCGTCCGCCAATGGCGGCTTTTGATGTCCACAGAGTGTTTTTGCTTTCGAGGGGGCGCCTTTGCTCTTGAGAAGCGCCTTTTTTGTTCAGGGGGCACCTTATGCCTCCCAGGGGCGCTTATAATTTCCAAGGGGGCGCTTAAGCCTCCCAGGGACACATTTGTTATCCAAGGCTGCCTTTCTATCCGGGGAGCGCCTTTGTTTTCCAGGGGCACCTTTGCTCTTGATGGGCGCCTTTTGCTGTCTAGGGGGCGCATGTGCTCTCCAGGGGGCGCCTGCGCTATCCAGGGGGCACCTATGCTTTCCAGGGGGCGCCGATGTCCCCCAGGGGCGCATTCGCTGTCCAGGGCTGCCTTTCTATTCAAGGTGCGCCTTTGCTATTCACGGGCGCCTTCACTCTTGAGGAGCACCGTTTGCTGTCTAGGGGGCGCCTGTGCTCTCCAGGGGGCGCCTATGCCTCCCACGGGCGCATTTTCTATCCAGGGTTGCCTTTCTATTTAAGTTGCGCCTTTGCTCTTGATGGGCGCTTTTTGCTGTCCAGGGGGCGCCTGTGCTATCCAGGGCGCTTACACTTGCCAGGGGGCGCCTATGCCTCTCGCGCGCATTTGCTCTCTAGGGTTACCTTTCTATTCAAGGTGCACATTTGCTATCAATGGGCGTCTTTGCTCTTGAGGTGCGCCTTTTGCTGTCCAAGGGCGCCTGTGCTCTCCAGGAGGCGCCCGTGCTATCCAAGGGGCGCTTATGCTTCCCAGTGGGCGGCTATGCCTCCCAGGGGCGCATTTGCTAACCAGGGTTGCCTTTCTATTCAAGGTGCGCCTTGGCTCTTGAGGGGCGCCTTTTGCTGTCCAGGGGGCGCCTGTGTTATCCAGGAGGCGCTTATGCTTCCCAGGGGGCGCCTATGCCTCCCAGGGGCGCATTTGCTATCAATGGTTGTCTTTCTACCCAAGGTGCGCCTTTACTATCCAAGGGTGACTTTGCTCGTGAAGGGTGCCTTTTGCTGTCCAGGGGCGCATGTGCTCTCCAGGGGGCGCCTGCGCTATCCAGGGGGCACCTATGCTTTCCAGGGGGCGCCGATATCCCCCAGGGGCGCATTTGCTATCCAGGGTTGCCTTTCTATCCAAGGTGCGCCTATGCTATCCACGGGCGCCTTTGCTCTTGGGGGCGCCTTTTTCTGTCCAGGGGCGCCTGTGCTATCCAGGGGGCGCCTATGCTTTCCAGGGGGCGCCTTTGCCCATTAAAAGGGGGCCTTAATGCTATCCAGGGTCACCTTGGCTCTAGGGGCACGTCTTTTTCTATCCAGGGGCTGGCCAAGTATTGTTGAAATCCATGTCGGGCGCCTTCGGCGCCCGACACGGGCGGGGAGGCGCCACTTTAGAGCCGAAGCGTAAGGGGGCCCGGGCCCGCTGGCCCCCCCTTGGGTGCGCCACTGCGTGCCTCGGAGTTTTCCTGGGGTGGTGACCCACGCCACAAGGTAGGCCAGCACCAGAACCCCAACTCTAGAAGAAATCACCAAAATCGTACGAGCCGTTTGGGCTGGAACCAAGTTGCGGTTATTTCCAACACATACAGAAATGCACCCCCTGGAGATGTAGCTCAGTCAATTTTCAATGGAAAATCACAATGCTAAAGCATAGCGATTTTGACCATTGACAATGGCCTTCGGTTATCCACCACGGCGTATCCCGCGGTCACCGGCGCCCAGGGTCGGCCACAGTTGTACTGCCGAGATTAACCCGAGATAGGTGTGTGTGATCACCCCCTCCAACTCGGCTCCTGTGCGGGGTAGCGAAAAACGCGAAAGCTGGTGGATAGCTCATACAAATTCATGAAGAAACTATATGGGTCACCTTTTGGCTCAGGTCAATATTGAGGTCATGACCGGTCCAAGATAGTTGTATGTTAGGGTAGTGTTTTTGGCTCTAGCGTCTAACAGAGTTGAGTTAGAATTGTTTTTAGGCAGAATTCGCTTCTTCTCGTCACGGTAAATCGAATGATGTATAATGTGACGATGCTAGGTCAAAACACAAAGATGACCTGCCTGACCTTAGGTCAGTTCAAGGACGCTTTCCGATCTACCATGGTCAATCCGCACATCAAACTACTTGCAATAGAAATCCAAACGTAATGATATCAAAATAAAAGCTGTATCATCATCTCCTGCAGTTATTGACCCAAGTCTGAAAACTGCTTAAGTAACCCCAGGTGACCTCTCAGAGGTCACAGGTCAAAAATTGCAGCATGAACCGGGAAAGAGGCCCAGGATACTACGATTTGGAAAATACCAAGGTATTCTCAGCTGTATCTACATAAATACAGTCTAATTCCTGTTTTCCCAGTGCATTTCCAATGCAGAGGTCATGACCCGTACCTGACCTTAGGTCATCGATATGAAAA
The DNA here is from genome assembly GCA_034440635.1 of Lepas anatifera. Classification (NCBI taxonomy): domain Eukaryota; kingdom Metazoa; phylum Arthropoda; class Thecostraca; family Lepadidae; genus Lepas; species Lepas anatifera. The sequence goes on along the minus strand of JAOTON010000131.1, from coordinate 100,819 downwards.
ATCCCGGAACACATTGTTTAGCACTTGGTAAGGCCATTATGTGGTAAAAGTTTCAATCCGATAGATTTACCCATTTCTTACTTTTGCCACCTTAAACATTTTTTGGAGGTGAGGTCACTTGACCTGCACTGGTGACCTGACCTGAGATGACCCAACCTTAAAATTTTGTGAAAAGTTGTGTAATTGATCAACAATAAGGTGTGCCAAGTATGGCGGCGCTTCACGTCGCTGTTTTTTCGTACCGCCGGAAAAACCCGAGAGGGTGTTCAAACATCCCCCCACCTGGGCGAGATTTTATGAACCGGTAACATCACTCAAAGCTTGCTCTGGCTTATTTTCAAAACTCCTTATATATATCATAGAATGATAAAATAAAGTTTTAATACAGAAGTCATTCTTCCCAGCTTCATCGATATCGACGTCATCCTCTACATGCAGGCCAGACTACCTAGGGCGACTGAGCGGGGGCATTCCACGACACGTCGCCCAGTCGACAGCATCCTCCTGTCGCAGAGTTCGATGTGCTATTTGTCAGGGTGGCTCTTCTAAAAACAGCGTGGGAATCTATTCCCACTGGTCACCAAACAGACGTGATATACACTGACTATTCTGTGGCGCTCCAGAGTATCAACCGCATACTTCTGATTTACAAAATTAAGAAATTCTACAACGTTTCGGGGACTGCCCTAAGTTGGCTCAAAGCTTTTCTCTCAAACCGGAAACAGCGAGTAGCCGTCAACGGTAAATGCTCAGATTGGACCCTTGTTCGCTCTGGGACGCCGGAGGGTAGTCAGTTATCACCATTGCTCTTTGCTCTGTTCATTAACGACCTTTCGGAAAAAATTCAGACCAACATACTACTATTTGCAGACGACGTCAAGCTCTATCATAAAATTGCATCTCCAGAAGATCCAAAACTGCTTCAAAATGATATTGATCAGCTCATCTCATGGTCCAGCGACTGGAAACTAAAATTAAACCCTTCGAAATCCCAAACCTTTAGAATGACGCTAAAAAAGAACCCTATACTGGCTACATATAAAATAAATGACACCATTTTTGAACACGTTGAAAAAGTACGCGATCTTGGGGTATGGCTTGACACGAAATTGACTTTTTCGGAACATATAAATTTTACAGTTGGCAAAGCGAACAGAGTGATGGGCGTGCTGATGTGGTCGTTTCAGACTGGCCGAACGGCGGGACGATTACAGACAAGTCTCATTCTTGCAGCTTATTTCGGGAACGTTGGGTCTGTCCTTGAGTATGGGTGCATCATTTGGGGCGGTGCTGCACCCTCTCACCTTGAGAGAATCGAAAAAATTCACAAATTCCTCATATGGTTAGCTTATCACGTTCATGCTTCACGGCCTTCTCGACCACTCTCATATCACGAACTTCTAAAATCATTAAATATTAGTAGCTTGGCACAAAGAAGATATCAATACGATGTTTGCTTTGTGCACAAAATTTCCTGTGGTAGAGTGGACTCCGCCTTCCTGCTCGGATATTTCCCACCACATGTTCCCCAGCGTCGAACCAGGGGCGGGGCATCACAACTCATTCACGTTCCATCCGTCTTAGATGTCAACAAGGACACGATAAAACGTGGCTTGTTTACACGAACTGTGCAGAAATTTAACTCTCAATACGAGTATGTACTCCGCAGTGGATCCCTTTTGCACCACTTTCTCTTGTTTTAGATGGACGGTAAAAAAGCATGTTTTAGTATTTTATGGTATACGTTTTTTTGCGTTTTATGTGACTGTTTGTAATTTTTCACTAGCTTATTTAGTATCTTGTACATCCCACTGCAGTTTTAACCTATGACTTCACTTGTCAGTGGGTTTTAAGCCTGTTGGTGATGAATTTGAATAAATAAATAAAGGAATGAATAAATAAATAGATGTAACGTGTCGAAGTCAGTTGGCACTCGTTGGTGTTAGCTTCGGTTTGTTCTAGTCGACCTTTCTCGCGTTTTTTTTTTCTTGGTTCGCCTCTTCTCGGACAACGGTGCCGTTTTCGTCTGTCTAGTGGTCTGCTTTACCAGCGTGGGCCAAACACTTTTCGGTTCACTAATCGGCGTTGTATTGGATCGGATTTAGAATGGATATTTAAATTTATGCCCATGCTGTCTATATGAAGACAAAACAGCACACACCTGGTAAAACGTGCAAGGCCGAAACGACGCCGATCTATTCTGTGCCTGAATCAAGGTTCTTAAGCCATTGTCAGTCTTCAGTGGTCAAGCTAGCACAGGAGATGCGTCCGCGCGGGTAGTCGAGTCAGAAGTGTCCCTCCAGGGGTGGAATTTTGTAGTTTTGTTCAGGCAAACAGATCATGGATCGATGACGGTCCAGCTACAGCATCGTCGTACACCAGTACGTACACGGTACTTGTTCCCTAACATCGTACTTGTACCATTGTACCATGGCGTTCCGTGGCACGCCTGTCTGGGACGACCTCCTAATCACATACCCGTGGTAATAGGTTGTAAATCGCAATGACAACTAATATCATATTGACGTATGTAAGCTGGTCGCGGCCCGCTGATATTGGACGTGACTTACAATGACAGGAAATCCATCTAAAACAAAGAAACCTGAGCAAGCACAACACTGGCGAGCCGACCAAAAGTGAAACAGAACTGCAGATATAAACCAGATGGAGCAATCATTACAGTGAACATTATGTCTAAGGTACAGAGTTGTGTGACTCGCGAGTCGGAGTAGGAGTTTAACTCAAATTCCGACTCGTTCGACTCTGAGCTGAGTTGAGTTGAGTCGAAAAAATTAGACAAGTGAGTTGAGTTGAGTTGAGTCAGTTCACACCACGTCAATGAGTTGAGTTGAGTTGAGATGTGAAGACAGCGAGTCAAATGAGTTGGCGAAAACGTTGGCTCAGCATGTAAATATGCTGAATACAAGTTTTTGAATTTGCCTACCTCTTGCAAACCTCCTTTAACCTCCTTTGATACCTTTTTCTCCAGTGTTTCAATTGCTTCAATCAAAATTTTAATTTGTTTCAATACAGCAATTGAATTCTACGGTTCAATTGTTTATTTTAAAGGCCCATCCGGTCTGAAGAAATCCCTAGGCACAAATAATACATGTACTCGAAAGATTAAACAGCCTCCTATCTCTGGCCTTGTCCCAGAAAATTTTAAGATGTGGAACGGACTACAAAATACATTTCAAATATCTCAAAAACTCATCATCAATATTTAGTATTACTTCTTTTCAACCAGTTTCAGTTTCAGTTTCAGTTTATTCGGGTACATCCTCAAATAAACGAGGCTTTTTCATGCTCCCACGTCAAATCATTGAGGATAATAGTTGAAAAAGGAGCAAAACGTCAAAAACACGTTTAGCTAGAACACTCATACACAGCATACACACATGTAACTCCTCAGCCGTCACCACGTAAAACATGCAGCAATGCTCGTTTGAAGAGGTTCTTGGTCTCTAAATCTCGTATTTCGGATGGTAACGCGATATATTTTGCAGAGACAACGCTCGCAAGTCTGCGCTTTCCCGCATTGGTTCTTACGCGGGGTATCTGAAGCTGCCCTATTTGCCTGGTATCAGTGGCGTAGCCAGGATTCGGCCAAGGGGGGTCCGACTACCCTCGGGGGGCCCCCAGGGTGGGGGCCCCCTTAGTAGTCGGGGCCCATCTCCTGTATGTGTCGTATGATATTTTGACATTATGATATTTAATCGACGGAAAATTTTATATCCCTTTTTAAGTGTTTGTTATTATTTTGTTTATAGTTTGATTTTTCTCGATCCGGCCAAGTGTTGGTAAATTTAGGTCACCAAATATTAAGGCTGGCCCATACCTATATGACAGCGTGGCTATAATAACAGTTTTGTGGCACATTTCGGGAAATCAAATGTTGCTGCATGCATGATGTTAAACATGACTTTACTTCAATTCACTCTGGTAATCAGGTATGAAGTTATTGAAGGTCAGTCGTTTTGAGCACGAAGAAATGGTCTTCTACGGAAAATGATTACCAAGTTTTTCCGGGTGTCGAATTCATGAGCTCTTTAATCAGAAAGTTTCCAAAGAAATGGAAGAAATGAATAAGAATACAAGGGATATGGTGGATGGTGGCGTGCTCCGGACGTCATATAACGTCTATTCCGCGGAAAGATCCTGATGAATTCACCACAGTTACTTTCTTACCCTTGCTATGTTGTAAATGAGCAAATTACCAAAACAATAGGCGCCTGAGATAACTATCGCCTTGGATTACTCTGTCATTGTTATTTTAAGCCTTTCATACCTATTTTTCTTTTTGGGATTATGCTTATCAATGTGTGTCATTCTCCTTGTTTGTCTGGTTTCCTACGAAAATATTTGAAAGTTGTTTATTTCAGAATATTTAGGACGGTAGTTATTGGGACTAAGCTAATAGATTGAAAACCAGCTGAAGTTCCAAATTCCCTGTTCGATTTGCTATCATGGATGCTAAAATTAGATAAATTTTTGTCTTTCCTTCAGTAATGGTGCCTGATCGACATGTTTCAATTTGTCTTTTTTGGTACGCAATGGAAAAAGATAAATTTTTCCGAGGCATATGATTTTCGAAAATCTTCTTTGAGCCTAGGATCTCAAGCGATATCTCTGGATTGTATTCTAAAATCTAAAAGAAATGGAAAGGAAAAAGGACGCTCAATAAAAAGGATATATGAGTGTGCCCCAGATGCTATATAAAACCTATACCATGGACGGTCCTACTGATGAAACCGCTCACTTACTCCTCCCTAGCCATTGGTTGGAGATTCCGGGGGCTTGGGGAGGTGAGTACTTCTTTGGTCTCTGATAGGCTTTGTACAGGGCTTGTATTGCTATGCCAGTTTTAAGCCATCCAGGACCATCACCCACCGCTCCCGCCTCCCCCCTCCCCTGACCCCTGGGTCGAGCAGAGATCTCAAGGAGCCTAGCACTTGACACGGCGCCGAAACCAGTATCTGGAGCCCCCGAAAAGAACACTTTTCCCGCAAACCAGAACTTACGTCCCCCAAAACCAGCACCATGAGACCATGATCACCCACCCCACCATGGGGGTACCATGAGACTACCTACTGGGACTCCCTGGAACTTACTCTCGTGGGGCCCTGAGGATAACTTTGAGGGAGGGAGGAAGGAGAGGAGTGCTCGCTGAGACTAGCTTTTGGGGACACCTGAGGGCAGCTTCAGGGGACCCCTGAGACTAACTCCTGGAGACCTCGTGAGACTAATTGTCGGATCTCTGAGATTAGCTCTCCGGCCCTCCTTACACTAGAACTGAAAGGTCCTCTGAAAATAACTCGGGCTTCCGAGATCAGTTCTTGGGGGAAATAAGACTTGTTCTGGGGCCGCCTAAGACCAACACTTGGCGCTACTCACAAGGTTAATTTCCGGCCCCTCTCCCTATTAGATCTCAGGGAGTCTCTGAGACCGATTCACAGCGCCTCTTGACCAAAATTAGGGGCCCCTGAGAATCTCTCGGGGCTACTTATACTAGTTATCGGCAGCACCTCTGGGCCTATTTATCGCCCCCCCCAGATTTGCTCTGGGTAAGGGGGGCTGAGACTGACTTTCGGGGCCATCCAGATTAGCTCTTGGGGGTCCCCTGAGGCTGTCTCTGGGATGGGGCGGGGAGCTGGGAATGACTTCCGACAGCCCTCTGAGACTAACCCTGGGGCGCCCCCTGAGACTAACACTCGAGGAGGGAGGCGTGGAAGCACCCCTGAGACTGAGTATTTGGCACGGCACTCCTGAGACTGCCTCTCGGAAGCCCAGATTAGCCCTCAGAGGCCCAGGGCTAAATCGGGGCCGTGAGACCAAAATTCGGGAGCACCTCTGGGAATTACTCTCAAAGCCCCAAAATTAGCTCTTGGACGAACCGGAGACTAGCTCCCAGGAGCACTCTGAGACTAAATTTTAGGTGCTCCCTGAGATTGACTCTCGGAGCCTCTTATGCAACAACTAGGGGGAAGGCACAGCCTCATGCTAAATCTCGAGGGTTACCAAGATTACCTTTCGGGGCCTCCTGAGATCAGCACTCTGCGGATCAAATGAGACTAACTCTCGGACCCCCAGATTAACTCTACTATGGGACCGAATATTGATAGATAGATAGATAGATTGATAGATAGATTAAGACTATGGGACCGAATATTGGGGGTCCTCTAAGACTGACTCCCGGGGTCCCCTTGATCGACTCTTGGGGTTCTCTGAGACTGACTCTCATGGAGCCCCCTGAAATAGACTGTCGCGGGGCCCTGAGAACCACTCTCTGGGGGACCCTGGGACGAGTTCGGCCCCCTGAGACCGACTATTGGGGCCCCTGAGACCGACTTTCGGGATCCCCTGAGACTAACTCTCAGGGACCCCTGAAATCTACTTTTGGGGGTCTTGAGACTGACCATCAGGGCGGGGCCCTGAGGCCGACTCGGGACGCCATGAGAACGAATCTTCGGGGGCTTCTGAGACTGATTCTGGGGGCCCCGTGATCAGAGAATGTTTTGCAGTGGTTTAGATTGGCCCAAAAGGGGGTCCTCGGACTCCTAGAACCCCTTGGCTAAGCCACTGCATCCACACATTCGGGGGCCCGCCGAGATCAGCACTTGAAGGCCCCACGATACTAATACTCCGGAGCCCCTGGATACTGATGCACGGGGCTCCTAAGACCAAGCTCGGGGTTCCACTTAGATCAGGTTCGGGGGAACCCTTAAGCCCATGCTTGCGCTTTTCTCAGGAGTAACTCGACACCGTTGTTCGGGGGGCAGCTCAACATTCGGAGGCCCCCCCGAGACAAATGCTCGGTACTCTGGAGCCCCTCGATACCAATGCTCGGGGACCCTGAGCCCAAGCCTGGGCCCCTGAAACCAAACTCTGGGTCCCATGGGGCCAATTCTCGTGTCTCGCTCATAAGTCCCCTCGATATCGATAGTCGGGGGGCACCCCGAGATCAATATTGTCCCCTCCCCCACTTCCTGAGATCAATGTTCGCTGCTCCGGAGCCATCGATACCAACGCTCGGGGGATCCCTGAGACCAGCTCTGGAGCCCCCTAAGACCAAGATCGAAAGGCCCGTGAAACCAAGCTCGGGGCCCTCTGAGACCAAGCTCGGAAGGCCCGTGAGACCAAGCTCGGGCTCCTGATGCAAAGCTTGGGCCCCTGACACCAAACTCGGGCCCCTGAGACCAAGCTTGGGGGACCTGAGACCAAGCTCGAGGAGCCCCTGAGACCAAGCTTGGGGGACCTGAGACCAAGCTCGGGGGTCCCCTGGTACCAAACTCGGAGGGCCCCGTGACACCAAGCTCGGGGCTCCCTGAGACCAAGATCGAAAGGCCCGTGAGACTAAAGCTCGGGGGGCCCTGAGACCAAGCTCGGGGACCCTGAGACCAAGCTTGGGGGCCGCCTTAGACCAAGATCGAAAGGTCCGTGAGACCAAGCTCGGGAGCCCCTGAAACCAAGTTCAGGGGTCCCCTGAGACCAAGCTCGGGGGCCCCTGAGACCGAGCTCGCAGGCCCCCTGAGACTAAACTCGGAGGGCCCCCTGAGACCAAGATAGAAAGGCCCCTGAGACTAAGCTCCGGGGGTCCCTGAGACCAAGCTAGGGGGACCCTGAGACCAAGATCAAAAGGCTCGTGAGACTAAAGCTCGGGGGCCCCTGAGACCAAGCTCGGGGGCCCCTGAGACCGAGCTCAGGGAGCCCCCCCAAGATCAATGTCTGGTTCCCTAGAGTCTCGATACCGATGATCAGGGGCCCCCTGAGACCAAGTTCGGGGGTCCCCTGAGACCAACCTGGGGGGCCCTGAGACCGAGTTCGGGGGCCCTCTGAGACCGCGCCCGGGGACCCCTGAGACCAAGCTCGGGGGCCTCTCAGACCAAGATTGAAAGGTCCGTGAGATTAAGCTCAGGGCCCCTGAGACCGAGCTCAGGGGGCCCCTCGAGATCCATGTTTGGTACTCTGGAGCCCTCGATACCGATGATCGGGGGCCCCTGAGACCAGGCTCGGAAAGCCCATGAGACCAAGCTCAGGGCCCCTGAGACCAAGCTTGGGGGCCCCTGAGACCAAGTTCGGAGGTCCCTTGAGACCAAGCTCGGGGCCCCTGAGACCAAGATAGAAAGGTCCCCTGAGACCAAGATCAGGGGGCCCGTAAGACCAAGCTTGGGGGGCCCCTGAGACCAAGCTCGGAGGTCCCTTGAGACCAACCTCGGGGGGGGGGCTGAGATCGAGCTCGGAGGGCCCCCTGAGACCAAGCTCAGGGGGCCCCTGAGACCAATGCTCGTGTTTTCCAGTTCATAAGGTCAGCCCAAGGGGGTCCGCGGACCCCAAGGACCCCCCTTGGCTACGCCACTGGCTGGAAGGAATAGGGATCAGTTCCGATGGAGTGGGTGCCAGAGGCAAAGAGGCGGAAGAAAGCCCGTTGGTCGAGAAGTTTTTCCAGCAGACCCTGCAGCGACTGCCCGACGGCCGATATCAAACTAGGTGGCCCTGGAGGAAAACGGTGGACGCTGACTTACCCACAAACGAGGGACTGGCGAGGGCAAGACTAGAAGCCTGTGAGAAGTCACTGAAGAGAAATGGTCGACTGGCGCAGTATGACGACGCCATCCAAGATTACCTGGATATGGGCCACGCCGAGAGGGCCCCTAAGGTACCGGATGGACCCGTACACATTTTGGCTCACCACGCTGTTTACAAGGGGGACAAAGCACGTGTGGTGTTTGACGCCACCGCAGGAAGGCCCAACGCTCTGAACAACCATATCAGCGCCGGTCCAAAAACTTTATCCTCTAGAATGCCCCTGAGCTGCTCTGTCCTCGCAAGGGCAGGGTAGGCCAGCGCCTGCCCCTGCCCTTTTCGAGGAGGATAATGTTGTGAAAACATGGCAGGACGACACGAACAACGGTCACGTGACTCACACATATACAGTGGCGGATCTAGCCGGTTTGTTTGGGAGGGGCAAACCAAAGTCGAAAAGCAAAAAAAACGTCACGCAGCGAAAAATTGCCCTACAATATACCTTTTCGATAGGATTTTCGGAACTGCAGACGAAAGGCAAAAAAACGCCACGGGGTGAAAAATATGGGCTCAACATACTTATTATCCTATCCAAGCCTCAATATTTACACTGAACTTCACTAATTCTGTTTGAAGTTGAGAGTTGAAGCACCAAAATCTTGCTTACAAGCTAAAAAGGAGTCGGGGGAAAAAGAAGGTCGATCGCTTTGGGGGGCAAAAACATAGTTTTGCCCCGAGCTTTTCCGTTTGGGGAGGGGGGGGCAATTGCCTTTTTGCCCCCCCCTGGATCCGCCACTGCACACATTATATATATGTATATATATATATATATATATATATATATATATATATATATATAAACCTATCTCGATTTAGTCTATGAACGACTTGTGTTCGATACTTTAGGAATTTATTTATCTTGCCACAATCATAAAGAAAAATAAGAAAATCACCTTTTCATTTGGAATGCATTGTAGCAGCGTCAGGCCAAAATCCCTTCCAACAGGGTGAGAGTTGGCGACGCCGTATGACACTGGCAGTTGGTGCGTCGTTAAACCCCCCAAGAATTATTATTATTGAGCAGCGTCAGGGCTGCCAGACCGGCCATTTCGAGGCCAAATTCCTCAAATTGGGCCTTTTTTGTCGTATTTGGCCCCGCGATTTTTTCGTTTGGCCCTTTCTTGGAATCTGGCCTTTTTTGCTCCCTTTTCTAGCTGGTTGCACCTAAGCTATTTCTGGTTTGTTTCTTGCATTAATATGTTTTATTTTGACCTCTTCCGCTCTGGAATACGATATAAGGATATAAGGATGCGATACTAAAGGCGCGTAGAAACCGCATGCTAGAAAAAGAACTACGGAAAAAGTAGATATAGCGCATGAAAACATGAAAATTAATTCCCCTGCAAACTTTGAGATACTGAGGAAAGCCCAATTTGAACTCGAAGAACACAGAAAACCATACATAGAAGGGTTAATCGTACGGTCTCGAGCGCGGTGGCATGAAGAAGGTGAAAAGAGTACTAAATATTTTCTACGTAATAGGATTAGGAAATCAGTTAAGTATATTCAGGACGGGAAAATAAAAATAACTAAGTCAGACGCCATCTTATCCCTCTTCACTCAAACGCTTCAGAATAAGTACGCAAAACGTAACGGAACTGAAATGGACATTGATTTTGTTCGTAAAAACTTGACAGCAAAGTTAAGTGAAACAGAGAGATATAGTTTAGAGGAGCCAATAAGCCTAGAGGAATTGACATTAGCGCTAAAATTGATGAAGAAAGGGAAAACACCAGGTAGCAATGGGTTCTCTGTTGAATTTTTTCGATGCTTTTGGAAATATTTAGGAGTGTTTTCGCATAGAGCTTTCAACCATAGTTTATCGAATGAAACAAACGTAATGACTCACAGGGAGGGAATAATTACAATGATTCCCAAGGCAGGAAAATCTGAATGTTCTTTGAAGGGTTGGCGCCCGATTTCTTTGCTTAATGTTGATTTTAAAATATTATCTACCGTAATTGCAAACAGGCTCAAGCAAGTATTGGACAAAATTATACCGCTATCTCAGTCTGCATACATGAGTAATAGATTTACAGGTGAGAATAGCCGCCTTCTTTACCATGTCTTGGAGCTCGTCAACAAACGGAACATACGAGGGATCCTGATGGCGGCTGATTTCGAAACTGCATTTGAGACAGTGTCTTGGCCTTTTTTAACAGTCGTTTTGACAGAACTGAACTTTGGCTCCGAGTTCATAAAGCTCATACAAGCGCAATACCTAAATTCCTCTAACTACGCTCGCATTTTAATGAATGGTTTCTTAGGTCAAAAAATATGGTTGCACCGCGGAATTCGCCAAGGTGACCCTGCTTCTGGGTACTTGTTCATCCTGTCTGTCCTTGTATTAGGTAATCAAATTAAATAATCAAAAAATAAGTCACGTATTAAGCTTGCACCCGATTTGGAAATAAGAATGAGTCAATTTGCAGATGACACAATTATCCTCCTAGAGGGATCAGATAAGTCTATTAGAGGCGCAATTGGTGAACTTTCTGAATTCTCAAAGTATTCTGGATTAAAGCTACATTGGGAGAAAACTTGTTGTATGCCAATTGGATCAATGGAACAAAAAGACCTAACTCAGCAATATCGTTTCAAATGGGTAGATCAGATAAAAATCCTCGGCATTATTTACACTCGAACTAATTGTAACGTTACCGAACTCAACCTAGATAAAAATTTGCCAGCTTTAGAGAAAGAAACCATCCAATGGAAAAGACGCCATATAACACTGCTTGGAAGAATTACCGTGATAAAGCCACTACCCTTTCGAAGCTTGTCCATCTCTTAACAGCGCTACCAAACCCATCTAGTAAATATGTCAAAAATATTGAGCAAATGCTGTTTAAGTTTCTTTGGAATGGCAAGCCTGATCAAGTTAAGCGTTCAAAAATTATTCAGCACTATGGATCCGACGGCCTACAAATGATAGATGTCCACGCATTTATACTAAGCCTCAAACTGTCCTGGATACGGAGAACCATGGACTCATCTGCAGACTGGGTTAGAGTTGCGGAACTGGAGATACCAGAACCGGCAAAATTGTTAATGTACGGGAAGAAAAAATCGAAAAATTCAGAGCAAGGGCAAAAACCAGTTTTCGGCAGACGTGCTGCAGTCGTTAATTAATTTCAATCATGCGTATCAACCGGTGCTGGAGGAAATACTTACGGAACAAATATGGTAATCTGATATGACTAGATATAAAACATCGTGTGTCTAAGAATGGGACAACCAAGGGCTTAGGTTTATAGGAGATTTAATTAATCCAGGAAATGGTAATAAACTCACTCAAGAAGAAATCAAACTTCAATACCCAATTTCTATGGCATTTTTGTGTTATGAGGCGTTAATAAGAAGCCTACCAAATGTGGTGAGAAACCATGATATTCAGATTCCCAATTGAAAGACCAAAAATCCCTCCAAGATTAAAGATTTTTACGCACAAACAAAATTCAAATCGCTACTGCTATAAACAACTTGTAACATTTAAGGATGCAAACAGGGGCGTAGCCAGGATTTCGCTCAGGGAGGGGCGGCACCCCGAAAAGTGCCCCTGCGACAGCACCAAAAGGGCCCTGATGGGTAAAAAGGGCCCTCCTTGTTACAGAATAGAGTGCTGAAGATGGCTTAAGAGGGCCCTGTCTGGTATAAAATGCCAAATTTGGCCCCAGAGCATAGAACGGGCGAGCCGCGCTTCGTGTCCTCAGGGGGACCTTCGGGCCCTCAGGGAGGGGCGGCTGTCCCTGCCGCCCCCCTTTGGCTACGCCCCTGAATGCAAACAGTAGCAATAACACGCTTCAAAAAAATGGTAACGAGATATTGGATTATATCAGCCTGGAACCCTCTTAGAGCTTAAAGTTGTCACCAAAGGATCTTATTTGCTATATCTTCATTATCGAATAACAAATAGAATCATAACCACTAACCGTTTCTTGTATACAATAGGCCTATCTACAACTTATTCTTGTACCTTTTGTTCTAAAAGCATCGAAACAATAACACACCTGTTTTGGAATTGTCGAGTTGTTCAACAGTCTATTCACGATATACAAAACAAGCTTGAAAATGACTTTCAAACAACGCTTCCAATAAATCAACAGTCCTGGTTTTTCTTAAGACAATTAGATCTGATTCAAAAATTAATCGTAACGATATGCAAATCAGTCATCTATAAGGCGCGCAAAAATGGCGTTAGGCCCGAGCTGGCCCATTTCATTAACATTTTAAAAAGTGAGGCAAAAAAAGAGCTAACAATTAATCGTATGAAAAACACATTAGGAACATTTGATAGGAAATGGAGTGGGCTCGGCCGAATCGTTGACTATATAGAAGTCCGTAACCAGTCTTCTTAATATTCTTAAATTACTACACATTCTTTTAGTTTCTGAACATTTACCCTGAATTCACATGCTACATAGCGTGCACATACTCACAACGCTTACACACACCTGATTAGCTTCGTGGCTCGCCGTGTTAGTGATGAGTTAAAAAAAAATACAACATAGGTAAAGGCTGCTCCGGTCACGTTCCTGCCATATTTGTGTGTACTGTACACATTGTTCACTGATTGTGTGAAATATATGTGAACAAAAATGCAATACTATAGGCGCCTTTTGGGTGAAAAGTTGATGGAAAAGTGCGCCCTCTGAGGCTCCGCACTACCCCACTTGCCAAAATCCTAGATCCGCCACTGTTCAAGAGAAAAAATGCATAACTGGAAAAAGAGAAAAAAATAAATGTTAGTGGGGGGTGGTGCGGCCAAGATGATTAATCATGCTAACAAATGATCTGGTTATGAGGATAAAATAATTTGATGATCACGCGAGATTGGAAGAACATCCTGGCTTAGTATTAAAAGGAGATACGCGAAAAAATTGTATTGGCTAGATTAAAAGGTCACAAAAAGTTGTTTCAGAAGTTCTATTCTCATTTTTGCGAATTCGGCATTTGCCTTAAAATTGCTCTCAAAGTCAACATTTCTAGACGACTTTACCGGTACACCTCATATCGGTGTATATGACGTACACACGGCTAAGGCTATCAATTTCTCTAAGAATTAGGTCATATCTATCCTGAACAGTGATGTAGAACTTTGGGCTACTACAGAAAAAATTACTTTAGAAAAAACAAAATTCCAAAACTATTTTGAAACAGAAATATAGGGCTTAAAAGAAATCACAATTAACCAATCAGAAGCCTAGGAATTCTCAAACCGGGGTCACGTGACCTATCTGACGCAAAAGTTTTGTCATCCTGGGGCTGAAGCAGAAAATGACTCAAGACCCGAGGTACGAAACCGCTGAAGACTTATGTTAACTTAAGACTTAACTTGAAGACTTAAGTAATTATGTTTTTCCATTTCTAGAGCAAACTAATTCATTTTGTAGTTTTTATAAGCTTTTAAAATTTATTCAAATACAAATACAGGAGAAGAGACATTTGTATTACAAAAAAACATTGCATTTCAACTTTAAATAGTTTTCGAAAAGTAAGTGATGGGTGAAGGTTTCAGCATTTTATCAGAACTGTATTTTATTGAAAATGAAATTTTGCCCCCTTTTGCCCTTTTTCTAACTCGGTTCGACTTTTTCCACCGAAAAAAACTTGGCAGCCCTGTGCAGCATCTATAATCTGGAATAACACGGAATAACACAAAAATTGCGAAACATTTTATTAACACTAACGCTAGGGTGCATCAAAGTTCAATGCAAGAATTCAAAATGAATATATCGAACTGTCTGAGTCCGCATTTACTTATTATTTTCGTGAAGTTTTGTTTGGATTCATGAATATTTAGAGGTGCAACCAAGCGTTTACAATTTCGAAAAATGCCTATTCTGATAGCTTCTGTCTATACTGAGGGTGTTTAGAAACAGCAGGATATAGCTATTAAAGAACACGATACATTAAATTCAAAATAGATAGAATGAGTATGACGTATCCAATAGTGATCCGGAAATGTTTTGCCGACCTTGCTAGCATACCAAACTAACTGGAGCTTTTCCTATAGGTGCCGCCCACTTGCTGCGTCTGCTCCAATATCCGACACAAGTTTGATGCCAGGCTTGGTGCAGTAGCCCCAAACATTATTAGATATTCTTGAGCCTTTCTCTTACTTCCAGCTTGCACTTGTAGCACCAAATTTTCGGTTGTTGAGAACGGTGGTGCTCCACTGTTTGCAATACGTTCTGAAGGTGGGCTTAATTCTCAATGATATCAGAAAATCTGTTTTGGCTTGACACCGTGTCCAGCGTAGTTATTGACGACATTCACAGCGAATACATTGTTTGCATTTGCCCTGTATGCTTCACTGCTGGCCCAATCTTGTAAATCAAGCGGGAGAAATACTGGACTGATGCACAGTTGATGGATGCCAAACCAGCAGCCTGGGTTTGTGAGGTCGGCTAAGCTGGTGCTGGATGAGAGGACTGGAAAGCTAGATTTTCCATAGCAAGTGCTGTAGCGCAGCTGCGGGTCTCGCATGGAAGAACACCTGGCTTCTCATTCAAGATGGCACCAGCCTCTGTTCAACAACTGGTACCTTAATGCTAACCGAAACTATTGGTACGATCTCATCCGTGAGGGACCAGAGGTGCCTCTCCAGTGCCTTCATCGGTGCTGTTGCGATGCTCTCATCGACAGCCAATGTGGTTAGCTGGTGGTATAGTTTGAGGTCATTCTATGCGGCATGTACGCCTATGTCGCAGGTCAGTCACCATGCGGGAGGGAGAGAGAGTCACTGCTGCCACACTCGAGATGCAGTATACTTCAGTTGTCCCGCAGACGTGCAAACAAGGTAACGCCTGGGGAGCGGAACGTCTCTACTTTGAGATCTGAGAACACGTACCCAATGAGCACTTCACCGATGTAGCGGCGGCACCCCAACCAGAGCAGAGGTCGTCCAAAGAAGAGCTGGATGGCAATGTATGCTGCGGTGGGGTGGCCAGTGTTGGATGCCGTTGTGTCAAATGTCATGTTAATAGTCTGGCCGGTACAGACACAGAACGGGAGCAGCTTGCATGTCAGCTGGACGATGGCTGTTCCCCATGCCTCATCAGTGGCTTTCGTGTAGGCTGGGGAGCCAAGCTGTTCTAATCGCTCAGAATCTCCATCGGTTACAGGCAGACGCTCCTACAACTGGGTCTTATTGTGGAGCATAGGTGTCATCTTGGCATTCAAATATTACTTCTTCTACTGAAAACTTGATGACTAACAATTAAAGCATCAAGAGGAGAAGCGTGACGGCCGATACAATTCTAGTCGATTGTGCATGATACATTGTTGGACTAACTGGGCACAGAATAATGATTTTTGGGGTTTAACGACGACCAGCGACGCCTAGGTTTTCGGCGTCGCCAACTCTCACTCTGTTGGGAAGAATTTGGGGTATCAGATCGACTTATTCAGAGGCTCCGCCGGGACTTGAACCCAGCACCGGAGGCTTAGGAGACTTTGTGATGCTATCCACTAAGCCACCCATCCCCCTAGCTGAGCACAGACATGATGTGTGATTTTTGTCAACTCCCAAAAAGGCTACCGGACTGATTTGGTGCTGATTTGGTACTGATCGGCCGCTGATTTGGTAATTATTCAATTACCAAATCAGCGTCTGAGAAAACTTGACGGTGAAAATATCACCCGGCATTGGTACTCCGGCGACCTGCTGGAGCTGCCCGTGTTCCCTGGTTCTCTAGTGACAGCCTCCAGTAGACACTAGTGGGGACTGTTTGCTTCATAACATCATATGTCACTCTGATCATGGAACTTTGTTGACAGGGTAACAAATGCAGGAACTTGTAAGTTTTTCCTGCCATGCGGTCTGTTACTGACTCTGTCATACGTTTAGGTGTCAAAAGTTTGCAATCCTGGGCTGATAAAAATGGAATTTTTTTCTAATTTAGAAACAATAAATCTATCTTAAACCATAAATTAAACATTTTTCTTGGAATTACATACGCTGAAACTGGCACCTGAAGCATTCTTCGATGCACGAAACGGAAAGGCCGCGACAAAATTTGGCACAATTTTTGCGTGGGCTCGAATTCAGGTAAGGACAGTTTTTATCACAAATCTTTAGATGCAAGGTTGCACCTCTAAAAAATCATTTACGGACTTCATATTTTATAGGTGACTTAACTAGTGTGAAGGAACATTTTTATCACCCAGACAGCACAATATTTAGAAAATGTATATTTTGATGCACCCTACTAACGCGTCTAAGTTTTATTAAACCCCCTCAAAATGGGGTCTTGATCAGGGGTGTAATTTTATATCTCTTTGGGGGTGCCCGAGCACCCCCAATCCTAATTCGAGCACCCCCAATCACGTGCTGAGCACCCCCAATACATGTGCCGCCCCTGGCTTATCACTGCTACCCTGAAGAGTGTCACCCTATCTCATCACTGCCACCCTGAACCGTGCCGCCCCTGCCAAGTTTTCCCGTTCCGGGATTCATTACTTCCACTCTGATTGGTTCCACCTCTAACTAATCAATGCCATCTGACTTATCCTTTCCCCCTGATTTATGACGCCGCATCATTGCCGCCCCAGTCTGATCAATGTCACCAAACATTAATCACTGCCGCCCCCCTCTGGATGAGTACTACCACCTTTTGTTTAATCACTGATCAGCTGGCTGATCACTGACACCCCTGGTTTATCACTGCCGCCTTGATTCATGTCGCCCCTGGCGAAAAAAACGGTTTATTTCAACATCCATATACTTGCCCCTCCTGGTTAGTCACTGTTTCCCACCGAATTATCATTGCCGCCCCCCCGGCTGATCACTGCCGCCCCTTGTTTACCACTGCCGCCCCCTGGCTGATCATTGCCACCCCCTGACTGCTAACTGCCGCCCCTGACGGATGACTGCCGCCCCTGGTGGATAACTGCCGCCCCCTGGCATATCAATGCCGCCCCTGGCAGATCACTGCCGCCCACTGACTGATAACTGCCGCCCCCTGACTCATCACTACCGCACCCTGGCTGATCACTGGCACCCCTGACTGATAACTTCCGCCCCTTGGCTGATCACTGCCGCCCCCTGACTGATCACTGCCGCCCCCTGACTGATCACTGCCGCCCCTGGCTGATCATTGCCGCCCCCTGGACCGATCATTGCCGCCCTCTGACTGAAAACTGCTGGCTCTTGGCTGATAACTGCCGCCTCTTAACTGATAATTGCCGCCCCTTGGATGCTAACTGCCGCCCCTGGCTGACTCCTGCCGCCCCCTGGCTGATTATTGCCGCCCCTTGGCTACTAACTACCGCCCCTGGCTGACCACTTCCGCCCCCTGGCTGATCATTGCCGCCCCCTGACTGAAAACTGCCGGCCTTTGGCTGATAACTGCCGTCCCTGGTGGATCACTGCCGCCCCTTGACGGATAACTGCCGCCTCTTGGCTGTTAACTGCCGCCTCTGGCTGACCACTGCCGCCCCTGGCTGATAACTACCGCCCCCCAGCAGATTACTCCACCCCCCTGCCTGATAACTTCCGTCCTTGGCTGATCACTGCCGCCCCTGACTGAAAAATGCCGGCCATTGGCTGATAACTGCCGCCGCTGGCTGATGACTGCCGCCCCCGGCGGATTGATAAGTGCCACCCCCTGACTGATAACTGTTGCCCCTGGCTGATAGCTGCCTCCACTTGACTGATAAATTTCGCCCCTTGGCTGCTAACTGCCGCCCCTGGCTGATCATTGCCGCCCCCTGGCAGATTACTACCGCCCCCTGCCTGATAACTTTCGTCCTTGGCTGATCACTGCCGCCCCTGACAGAGAACTGTCGGCCATTGGCTGATAACTGCCGCCGCTGGCTGATGACTGCCGCCCCCGGCGGATTGATAAGTGTCACCCCCTGGCTGATAACTGTTGCCCCTGGCTGATAGCTGCCTCCACTTGGCTGATAAATTCCGCCCCTTGGCTGCTAACTGCCGCCCCTGGCTGATCACTGCCGCACCTTGGTTTATGATTGCCACCAATGGCTAATCACTGCCGCCCCTGACTGATAACTACGGCCCCCTGGCTGATAACTTCCGCCCTTGACTGATAACTGCCGCCCCTGGTTCATCACTGCCGCCTCTCGGGGCAGTGAGCATCCTGGGGATATCTGGGCAGTGAGCATTCTGGGGGAGCATCATTCTGTGGATATCCCTAACATCATGTTATATCTGGGGAGCGTTAGTTTTAATATCGTATATTCATCCTAGTAGTCTTTCAGGTTTTACATAACGTCGAGTTTCATGTTACCTATAGTCTCTGACTTCAGTATATCATGTGAAATGTCTGTATCATTTTTTTCAGTATTTGTATTCCATTTGATTTTTTATATGTTTTATATAATCTTCTGATACAACTTTCACAACCTGACCTGTTTTACCACCTGACCTGTTAAAATTCGTGCGGAAATGTCCTATTTGAGTATTTTATTTAGTGTTATGGGCACCGTATGACCCTAGATGTCGGCGCGCTCTAAAACCTCAAATATGACGACGGACCGTCTCACGGCTGATCACTGCCACCCCTGGTCCATCACTGCCGCCCGAATTCATGCCGCCTCTGGCTCATTGATGCTGTCTCTGGCATATTTTGACCCAAATGCACGCCGCCCCGCCTCATCGCTGCCGCCCCTGGTTCATCACTGCCGCCCCCTGGTTGATCACTCTCTCCCCTGTTTCATAACTGCCGCCCAGATTAATCATTGCTGCCTTGATTCACGCCGCCCCTGGCTGATCAATGCTCTCCTGTTTTTTATCAACCCATATATGAGCGGCCTCTGGTTAGACACTTCCTCCCTCGAATCTTCACTGCCGCCCCTGGTTTATCTCTGCCGAGGAGACCAGTCCGGCCATGACCCCCCAAAACCGGTCAAACTTAGGCCCTGCTGTAGGCACAGTTTTGTCAGGAGGAATCTCTAACACCCTTCCAGAAGCAAACAGCAGGCCACAATCGTCTAATCGTTATCTGTTTGTCTATAGGAGGAATTCTCCGAGCCGAGTAAATGGTAGAATGCTGCTGCCGTGCTTTTACTCTTTTAGTGTCAGCCAGCGGTGAAATGTATCTCTTTGGGGCGTGCGAGCACCCCTAATCACAATGAGAGCACCTCCAATACATGTGTCGCCCCCCCCACTCAGCATTTCTGTCCTGATTCATGCCGCCTCCGTCTTACCACTGTGATTATGCCGCCCCCGGTTCATCACTACCACCCTGGTTTATGCCGCCATGGTTCATCACTGACGCCTCCTACCTATCACTGCCACCCTGATTCTTGCCAACCCTGACTTATCACTGCCGCTCTGATTCAAACAGCACCCCGCTCATCACTGCTGCCAGTGGCTCACCAGTGCTATCCCCAGCTTATCACTGCCACCCTGCTTCATGCTGCCCGCAGCTCATCACTACCGCCTCGGCTAATGAATGCCGCCCCTGACTTATCACTTCCGCTCTAATTCGTGCCGCCCTGGGCTCATGACTGCCGCCCCCAGCTCGGGGACGGCGGATTCCATTTTCGGGCGGTTGTACAAGATTTTTGGGAGGGGGTGTCTTCCTTCTCAAGGGGAAAGGGGGCGCTTTAATCCCCAGGGGGCACCTTTGGCTCCCTAGGGGCGCCCACTCAGGGGTGGAGGCGCCGACACCATTTCCCTGCGTTGAGTCGATAAATTGAGTCTATTTGCTCTCCATGGGATGGCTTTGATGAAAGAGGGCACCATTCATATTTGAAACTGTTCTTATTTCGCACAGAGGGCCCTACCTCTTCAGGTAGTAGGCGGTGTTCAGGTCTGATGTTTTCTTGGCCGGCTGGGGGCCGCCCAAATCCGGGGGCGCTTCCCCGAACGAAGCCAAAACCGGGTGTGCAAAAATATACTTTTGCACATCTTCATTTTTTCAGGGTGTGCAATTGCACACCCTGTCTCCCCCCGCCCGGAGTCCGCCGTCCCTGTCCCCGCTTATCTCTTTCGCCCTGATCTGTGCCACCCGTAGTTTATAACTACTACCTACGGCTCACCATTCCCGTCCTCGGCTTATGCCCTTTGCCTTGATGCGTGCCACCCCCGGCTAATCAATGCTACCCCCTCCCCAACTTATCACTTCTGCCCTGATTTGTGCCGCCCCTAGTTCATAGCCCCCGCCCCCCGAGTCTTCACTGTCGCCCTCTCCTTATCACTTCCACTCTGGTTCGCGCCGCTCCTAGTTCATAGCTATTGGCCCTAGCTCATCACTGCCGCCCTCGACGTATGACTTTGCCCTGTTTCTTGCTGCCCCGGCCAATCACTGTCGCCCCCAGCTTATCACTTCCATCCTAACTTGCGCCGTTCTTAGTCCATAAGTGCCGCCCTGGGCTCATCACTACAGCACTTATGCTTGCCTCCCCTGTGCGTTAGGGTAAAATAAAAGGCGTCAGGGTAAAAATAAAGGGCATGCACGAGTACAAAGGAGTTGCCCCATTTCTTAACATTTACAGAACAATACACGCGTTGTTTGAAGCACTATCGGTGTTTTTGCTTTCTTTCCACCTAGTGATTAAAGGGAATGTGGCACCTTTATAACGTGATTTTATTTGAGATAGCCAAGTTGTATAGCATGCCAGAAAACCCGGCACTCTATATTTCATTTGTCTTAAAACTCAAACTTTCCGAAGAAAAACTAAAAATTACCTGAAATGTACATACCCCTCATGTACCCTTAGCAGCATGCCACAGTTGACAGCCATGTTGGTGTGACGACATATGCTGACGTCACGGTGAGTATCAGCCTAGCGAAGCCCTTGAAGCCTATTGAATATCGTAGTGGTTGCCAGATCATGACATCATCCACAGGCAGATATTTATTTTTCCCCTAGAGACGCATTTTAAAAGTCAAAAGATTGAACCTATTGTACATTTTTTCAGAGAAATAATGGACGTTTCCATGATTTTCGGCCAAAAGTTCCCCTAATTACACTAAATTTCAGGATTCAACCAAGGTGCCACATTCCCTTTCAAGGGATTCCCTTTTTAACACGCGCATTGACGGGGGTCTGAGCCACCTTCGCTTTGACGGGGGGGCGGGTAATCGCCCCCTAAGATCTCGAGAACCACGCTGGGCAGCGAAAAACGGTAAGCAACATTGGGTAGCCCATCCACTTCTCCATCGAAAATATTTGAACCATTTTTTGTCAGGTCACATTTAAGGTCACGAGAGGCAAAACATGCCGACATAGGGATAACATGTAAATGAAGGTTTTCGGCCATTACATCTGAACAAGTAAAGATAGAGCAAAACAACTTGAACTATATGAATCCTTCCAGTAAATCGAATCAAATGATATATAATATGACCTTGCCAGGTCAAATCAAGGATTTGACCTGACCTGAGGTCAGGTCAAGGGCAAAATATATAAAATTCAGATCATTAGAACCGCAAAGACAAGGCAAGTCTAAAGCAGCTAAAATAAACGCTCTATCACCACCCTTTACTGAAATGTCATAGCGGAGTCGTAAATAATTCGTTCGTTGTGAGGACTTTCTCCACTCGAGTTCAAACAAGTTGATGGAGCTTTCGACCTGTATTTCAGGCCTTCGTCAGCAGTTTAGAAGCACAATTCAAAAACAATCCTGATATAAATGGTGTTAAAAGCGCTAAATATTTCAAATCTCAAGGTTAAGAGGACAACACACCTCTAGCTGGAAAATGACAAATGGAAATAACTTTACTAAATCAAGCAATTAAATACAGTCAAGGACATAGGACCATATCTGACAAAATATAATTCGATAAAACGGTGATACTTTTACCGTAGATTGTGCAAGAGCAACATTAAAGTGTAACCAACAAAGTTCAATGATACAGTGTTATCATAAGTAAATTATGCATGAAATAACTTTAACGTGGCTTACATTATGTCCTTTGTCATTTGTTATTTTCCAGCTAGACGTGTGGTGTCCTCTTAACCTTGAGCTTTCCGTTTTGAAATATTCAGCGCTTTTAACACCATTTGTATCCGGTTTGTTTTCGAATTGTGCTTCTAAACTGCTGACGAAGGCCTGAAATACAGGTCGAAAGCTCCATCAACTTGTTTAAACTCGAGTGGAGAAAGTCCTCACAACGAACCAACCCGTTACTGAGTTATTCAGTCAAAACCATTTTTCCCATGCATTTCCATGGAGAGGTCATGGCTTGTACCTGACCTTAGGTCATCGATATCAAAAATACTGGAACATATTTTAGAGAACTCGGTGGGCTCATGATGCGATATGAGTTTCAATAGGATAAGTTCACCCTGTTCTGACTTATGCTATCTTAAACTTTTTTGATGTCAGGTCACTGGACCTGTACTGGTGACCTGACCTGAGACGACATAACCTTAAAATTTTCACCGAAGTTGTAAAAATGATGAGAAAAAAGGAATGCCAAGTACGGCGGCGCTACGCGCCGCCGTTTTTCTGCTGTCTCCAAAAAACCCAAGGGTAGGGGCGGGTACCCACCCCCGTCAATGCACGTGATAAAGGGAATCCATTTAACCTTCCCCGGGTGGGGGTCTTTTTAGACCCCCTCGGGTTTTTCCAAAGTAACCAAAAAAAGGCGGCGCGCAGCGCCACCAAACTTGGTCTACCTGTTTCTTCATTATTTTTACATTTTTCCTGAAATTTTAGCTCTAGGTCATATCAGGTCAGGTCACCAGGCCAGGTGAAGTGACCTCACCTAAAAAATTCTTAGGACTGCATAACTAAAAGGCGGGTTAACTGATCAAGTTGAAACTCATACCACATATTGGGCCCACGAGGAGCTACAGCAGATGTTCCGGGATTTTTTTTATATTGGTGCCCTAAGGTCATGTGCGGGGCATGACCTCCCCATTGCAAATACATGGGGAAAATCATGAAATAAGCTTTTCTCAGGAAGTATGGAGGGAATCAACTTCAAACATCGGTTACGGCTTTCTCTTGCCTCATTTCTGAAGTTGATGCCAAAAAAACTTGGCTTGTGGCCTTTGAAAGGTCACCTCAGGGCAAATAAGCATTTTTGGTGGTCTACTTTATAAATTTTGCATAAACGAAGATAAAACTTTTATTTTGTCACCAAAGTATTTGTATGGTCACTGCAAGTCAAGTGATACACATCATGACTATACCAGGTCAATTTGGCTCAGACCGTTGACCTGGGCCAGGTCAAATTTTCAAATTGGACCTGGCATAGCAATATTATATATGATTCGATTTGTATTGACGAAACGATTGCAGTGGTGTATCAACTTTGGCTGTATCTTGCTTGGTTTGGAATTTATTAGCGAAAAAGGAAACGCCCTTATGCATAGGTGGCTATGGACATTCCCAAGAACATTTCCAATATTCAGTGACCTGTAGCTCCCTAGGCTTTGACCTGACACGAAAATGAATGCCATTCTAATGAGCGAGCAGCTCAAGAGCTTTCGATTGGGTTAGAAAAGTGTTTCTAGCTATCATAGTTTCTGAGATAGATGAGGTTTTCTTAGTACATCTCATATTAGCGATTTTGACCTATTTTGGCCTCTGGTGACCTTGGTATTGACCTGACGAGAAAAATGACAGAAGTAGTTTCGATATCATTTTCGAAGATCTTTCGATTGCCGTTTTGCACTTTTTCTAGCTCTCTTAGTTTTTGAGATCGTGGGGGTCTTTTTAGCCCCCACAAGGGCGAAGGTGGCTCCTACCCGCCACCGGGGCAAGGGTTAAAGGGAATTCCCTTTAAAGAGAATCACTTTAAAGGGAATGTGGCACCTTGGTTGAATCCTGAAATTTAGTGTAATTAGGGGAACTTTTAGCCGAAAATCATATTCCCTTTAACCCGTTACGTACCAGCGGTACTTTTTGGTACATCTGGTTCCAATCCACATTTAATGCATTTGTCGGTGGAAACTGTCTGAGTGAATGACATTCTCGTCTAGAGAAGAGACCAGTTGTGTAACATAAGTGGCCGGAAGGCCGGGGGAAATGTGAAAATACAAGTTTGAAGCTTCTAAAATTGGCGAATTTGTTTCACCGTGATGCCACCGCCAAAATTTAATTGGGATAGCCAAGCATTTTATTTCACGAAATTTTGGCACGCGGGGCTGGGTAGAAATATGTTTAAGGGACATATCCTCAAAGTTACATGACAAAAAAATATGTGGAGTCTGCGCTATGTGCCGCGAAACATTGGCGGTACCAAATGGAGCCGCTGGTCTCTTCCGGTGTCAAATCCGAGGCCCGCCGGTGGGCAGGGAAGGAGCGTCAGTACGTGAGAGGGTTTCAGTCAAGAAACACTATGGTTTTGGCACTTTATCAAGCGAAAATTTCGTTACACGATGTCTTGTACAGTCAGAAGTAGTCTGACGGCCAAGCAAGCTCTTGAAATAATCGTTGATCTAAACGCCAAAGACGATGACGAGGTGACTCTGATAAATGTGTCACCTGATGACGATGTCAGTGACCCGGACGATTTAGATAAAGAGGAGTCGGGGGAGGCTGCCGTACAGGACGTTTCTGGTACTCTAGAGGTACAAATAAACAGAGACCAAACGGAGACATGATTTAGAGATTTTGAGCCACCTAAGTCAGAACAAAACCAAGCAAAGAGGCGGCGCACTGAGAAAAATGGCCCCAAATGGCTGCATGTTCGGCCTGAGTATTCCAGCTGGGGTAAAGCCACAGAAAACGTGCTCAATGAGACCCGGCTCTCATCACCAAATCTATCCCACTGCACGCCAGTCGAGATTCTGGAGGAGTTGCTGACGCCGGTTATCTTCCAGCACATCAAAGAGGAGACTTTGCGATACGCACTGGAAGTAAAAATGACCTGCTATTCACACTGGAGGATAGTGAGCTCAAGACTTTCATCGGTTTCTAAGTGCTCTCCGTCTACGTCACTTTGCATAGTGAGAAACTATACTGGTCGGATGCTGAACATGTCGGCCAGGACATCGTGCGCAAGGCGATACCAGCAAATACCTGCAAATCAAGCAGTACCTGCACGTACAGGGCAACTCCAGACAGCGCACCAGCACAGACAGAGGCTTCAAAGTGAGGCCTCTCATAGATAAGCTGAACGAAACGTTCAAGAAGTTGAGCATCCACCAGAAGAGACTGGCAGTGGACGAGATGATTGTTCGGTACTATGGATGCCACTCCCTCAAGCAGTTCATTCGGCATAAACCTATACGCTTTGGCTTCAAACTGTGGGCGCTTTGCGCTGAAGACGGTTACTGTCACAAGTTAAACCTATACTGTGGCAGGGAGCAGGGTCCGCATCTACAGGATATGTCGCTGTGGACAAGGGTAGTGCTGGACATGGTCAGCGTGGTCTACAGCCCCAGCTCTCACGAACTCTTCTTTGACAACTTGATCACATCACGTGCATTGTTATCAGAGCTGAAAAACCGTGGTGTCCGAGCCACCAGAACAGTGCGAGAAAAATTGCATGGAGATATGTCCGGTGAAGCCAGCGAAGATGCTTCAAAAAGAAAGGAGAGGCTCTTACGACTACAGGTTCGACAATTCAGAAGAGGTGTTGGCAGTTGAATGTAATGACAACAAAGTGGTGAGCGTCATGATAAATTTTGACCGCATCGAGCCCTTGGCAACTGCCGAACGTTATGACAGGGCACTGAAGAAAGACGTCAACGTCCCATAGCCGCGTGTAATCCACGCCTTCCAGGTGTTTCGCACCTCATCACCAGAGATGAGTCCGCACATAGATGGCCAAACATCAAACATGTGTATCTGCTGCAAGCGCCGTCACTGGCAAAGTGAATTCACGGTTATCTAATAACCATTTGTAGTTTCGGGACAATGACATACAATTTAGCAATTATTATGGCCGTGTCGGTGCATTACCATATACCTGAGCTGCGAGGGCCACTAAAGCGCTTGACTTCGAATGCCAATCACAACATTGCCCCTCCGTCGTGGCGCGGTGCCGGCGCGCCGGCACCATAGGCGAGTCGCCGGCCGACCCGGAAAGGACCAGCGGTACCATTTGGGACATGGCTATATCTCCAAAACGGGCAAACGCAGGCACAAAGCGTTTCTTACACCCTGATACTCGCATTGATGAAACGATGTGGCAACAGTTTCACAAAAATTTACAAGCGAATAATATGCGTGGCGCTTAATGGGTTAAGGGGATTCCCTTTAAAGGGAATCCCTTTAAAGGGAATGTGGTACCTTGGTTGAAACCTGAAATTTTGTGTAGTTAGGGGAGCTTTTAGCCGAAAATCATGGAGGCGTCCATTATTTCTCTGGAAAATGTACAATAATCTCAATGTTTCGATTTTCAAGATGCTCCTCTAGGGAAATAAATAAATATCTGCCTGTGAATGATGTCATGGTCTCGCAGCCACTACCATATTCCATACGCTTCAAGGGCTTCGATTGGCTGATACTCACCGTGACGTCAGCATATATCGTCACACCAACATGGCTGTCAACTGTGGCCAGCTGCTAAGGGTACATGAGGGGTACATTTCAGGTAGTTTTTAGTTTTTTTTTCTTCGGAAATTTTGAGTTTTAAGACAAATGAAATATAGAGTACTGGGTTTTCCGGCATGCTATACAACTTGGCTATCTCAGTTAAAATCACGTTATAAAGGTGCCACATTCCCTTTAGGTCCTTTGCTCTCATTTCAATCTCCATCCACTCTGCCATGCTGAAGGTAAAATTTAACCCCACAAAACTGATACACTTCAATCGTGGACAGGGGCGCAGCCAGAGAGGCACGTGCGCCCCATCGGTGCCGGAGTGCCCTTTGATCGCTAGGGCGGTGCACCCCGTTTGGGCTGTGCCGCTCAAAATTTATTGCCCTACGCCGTCGAACCTAGATACAATTAGATGACATTTAGCAATTAAAACCATTGTTTGATGATTTAGTAGCTTTTTTGGTCAGCTAGGGCATTCTGTCGCCTTTCCAAGCACCCGGGAGAATATGGTTACGTAATTCGTGACCAACTAATGCCTCATCGTCGCCAATAATCGCACCGGCGGAGCTAATCTGGTGACCCTTGAGCTCATCTGGGGCCCACTGAGCTGGTCTTGGCCACTTGAGCGGATCACGTGCCCTCTACGCTGATCTGGTGCCCGTTGAGTCAGTCTGGTGCCCCTTGAGCAAATAATTGTGCCTCTTGAACCTAGCTAATGCTTTCTGAGTTAGTCTGATGCCTCCGAGCTCGCCTGGTGCCCTATTAGCTGTTTTAGTGCCCCTTGAGCTGATCTGGGCCCCCTGAGCTGACGACATGCCTCGCAGAGTTGATCTACTGTCCCCTGAGCCAATATGGTGCCTCTTTGAGCTATGACCTGGTGCCCCCTGGAGCTGGTCTGGTGCATCCTGAGCTGATCTTGTGTTCTCTGAGCTGAGCTATGCCCCTGCTTTGGTCTGGGGGCTGGGAGCTGATCTGGGCTTCAGGGCTGCTCAATCTGGTTCCCCCTGAGCAGATGTTTCCCCCTGAGCTAAACTAATGCCTCCTGAGTCGATCTGGTGCCTCCTGAGCCAACATTTTGCCTCCTGGGGCCCATCTCATGCCCTCTGAGCTCGTCTAGTGCCCCTGAGCTAGTGTGGTGCCCCTGAGCCAATTTAGGGCCTTTTAGGCTAATCTGGACCTTCTGAGTTGATTGAGTAATTTCCTCAGAAGCTCTGGCGCCCTGAGCTGAGTTGTGCCCACTGAGACTGATGAAGGCCCCTGAGCTGGTATGGGGCTCCTGGGCTGATTAAATACCTCCTGGCTTGATCTAGTACCTCCTAGTTGATCTGTGCCCCGAGCTGATCGGGGACCACTGAGCTCATCCCTTGCCCTCTCTCTGAGCTGATATGGTGCTCCCTGAGCTGATCTAGATCTCTGCTCTGGTCTGGGGACTAGGAGCTTATCTGGGCCCCCGGGCTGATCGATCTGGTACCCCCTGAGCAGGTATATTGTCCCTGAGCTAAACTAATGCCCCCTGAGTTGATCTGGTGCCTCATGTGTCATCATTGTGCCTTCTGAGCCCATCTGATGACCTCTGAGCTAGTATGGTGCCCCCTGAGCTAATATGTTGCAAGGCTCTATGAGCCTATCTGCGGCCCATTGAGCTAGTCTGATGACCCTCTCCTCATCTTTGGGGCCACTGAGCTAGTCTAGTCCCGGGCCAAGCATGAGCTGCTCTGGGGGGTGGGGGGGCTCTGATCCACACCAGGGGCCCCTGAGCTGGTCTTGAATAGAGAGAATAAGAACACAAGACCAACTCCCATCATCTCGGGGGTCACGGGGCTAGTCTAGTCCCAGGGGGCACAACTGGGGTGATGAGGGGCAGCTGCTCCGGAGGACTCTGATCCACACTAGGGGGTCCCTGAGCTGGTCTTGAATAGATGGGGAATAAGGACACAGTGCAAGCACCCCTTGTAAAATGGAGCTAACGAAGAATGAGCCGTCATCGCTAAAACGGCTTGTGATGCCTAGGCACCCCGGGTTAAATAAATTACTTATTATACTGGTGGATTCTGGGGAGGGGTGATAAAAAGGCATGTGCCCCTGAGCTCAGAGCACAGTCCCCTGAACCAGGATTAATTTAAATGAATGAAGAACTAGTTTCTCACAATTTTCAGCCCTATCCAAACTACCAGCCTGTTTACTTTTTCTCTACTTCAACTGGGACCGATCCTTGAAAATATGGAACTTTTAAAAGCGTTAAAAAGTATCTCCCAAATTATTCCGGAAAAAAATTGCATCCGTCCAATGTCACTTTGCCACAAGTCCTCCCACGGCCTTTGTGGGAGCCGCAGAACTTAATCCGCGTTCAACCAGGGCTCACTCGTCTCGACACAACCAGTGGGCATAACAAATGAATTTTTGACTCCAATATGTCTTATCTTGCACATAGTGACAGTTATCACAGGCTCCACTGAATGCTCTGATGTCAAGTACTTGCATGAGTTGGCTGATTTGTCCTTAAATCTATCCAAAAAGTCGTGTTCTGGGTATTTTCATGAGATTTCGGTGACAATTTTCTTTTTCTGGTTTTTATTCAGTTTTCCTTCTCCGTCAATGCTTGACTTGCATTTTTCGTGGACCAAAGGTACCCAAACGTTGATATTAACTAAGATATAGTAAGTTTGTTAGGTTACGTTAAAAGTACCCTTTCTCTCCCGGAGTGCTCCTCAAAGGTGGTGTGCCCCCCACACCACAGCTCTGGCTGCGCCCCTGATCGTGGAAATATTTAAAGCTAGGATTTGATTATTTTAAGACGTGAACGTAGCTTTGGGATGTCGCCTAAAAAATACCTGCCCAACATTAAAATAAAATGTTCCCTGTGCTATAAAAGGCGCAAAAAAGCGATGAATGACAGATTTGGTGCAATGAAGGGGTTCCGCCCCCAACGCCGCCGCCCCTATGGGGCGCCGCCCCCCACCGGCTGAGCACCCCCAAAGATTTTTGGAAAATTACATCCCTGGTCTTGATCCCGTGAAGACACTATAACGGCCAGCACAAGGAATGCCCCCACTGAGTTTTCCTTAAAAAATGCCCTTCCTAGCATGCAGGCTGCGTCATCTGGCGGAGCAGATTGTAACTGTCGACTCGCCGTGTGGTGGCGTGGGTGGCACCCACCCGGAGCACCCCGCGGAATACAGGCAGTCTGGAAAATAACACCGTCGGATCCGCTGCTACAGCTGCCGCTGCCGCTGCCGCTGCTGCTGCTCTCGCTAGTGAATACCGGCCTCATCGAGCATGGGCAGCAGTATATCGCCACATGACTCTCAGACACAGGCTCACGATAGCAAGATAGGAGAGATAATCACATTACTGTACCCTGTATTAAAGATTTCTCGTCTTTGGAATCATGCTGAAAGACAATCGTAAAATTTGTCCAGGTACACAAAACTCCTCTTTTATCTTTTGCATAAGCATCTAGAAGGCATAAGGCATGCAAGTACTAGAATAAGTGTCAGTCACTACCTTTTCAGCTTGGTATCTCTTGGAAAAGAGAAAACGTTCAACAGTTTCCACAATTGTGACGAGAACAATTCGGAACAAGACAAAAACTCATTCTATTTGTTCTGAAAAAAACACAGGTTAAAGGCCAGGAGACTGGACCGGGCCTGATTTAGGCCAATGCCGGGCTGATAACGGGCTTTACCCAGGCTCATTCCGGACTTTAACTGAACTGGGACTTCAAAGTTAATTCTCTGTAAGTTAAATGCCTTTTTCAGGATAGACTTAGTTTTTTCCACTGAAACAATCTTATTCGTGCACCAGCAGTTTTTTTTTTTAAATGTATTTACAATTCATTCTGAGTCATGAACTTTAAGACATACACCAAGAATTTAAAAACATGAAGCTCTAGCTTTCTATCTGTTTCTCATGCCAGGATCAAAAGCAAGTTACTGAAACCTGTATCAATATTTATAATCAAATATTGAATAATGCCTACAGTTGCACACATCCATGCTGTACTGTCATCTATGAATATCCGGAAGACTTCAAAGGCTTCAAGTCATATATATGTGAACAAAATATAAATTGTGATAGCCTATTTGTTACTTCCATATTGTCAGTATACCATTTCAAAGGAAGTCATTTAACCAATTATGTTACCTATGGAGCCATTCCCATGTCCTCTACGAAAAATGATGAAGTGAATATGTCAGGTACAAACTATCTAGTGGGAGCCCATAATCAGGAGCGTTGGAGCTATGTTCAAAGTTGGGGGGGAGCGGCGGGAATTTTCAAGTCATTTCTTTCCAGTCAACGCCATAGGATTAATGGTTAAGAATCATGAAAGTCGGGGGCAGCTGCCCCCTGCCCCCCGGTTCCTATGTGCCTGCCCATAATTGTCAAATTGGCCTGCTAACTGTAGATGCAAGAACAAATGTTGATAAGTTTGACCCTTCCACAGCTACATCTTGCTCTTTCATTGCCCAAAAGATGCAGAATCCACTCAGAAAGGGCTAGTATAAAATAGGAAAAAATGTTTTTGATCAAAGTACTTCAAAACATAAATTAGTCAGTTGTGGGGAGATGCTGGGGAGAGCGGTCAGCCTTAGAAGGAACCTTTGAAATTTCACGAAAACGTGAATATACTTGACATTATGTGTTGCATTTTCCTTGTGGAGATACTTCCCTGGCCTCTATGAAATACAGCTTCTATTATAAGTTTTGAACATAACAGCACCTCCCTCCCAGGATACCAGTGTGCAAAGTATGGCATTTTAGACGAGATCTCGTCGGTGCGAGTGCCCTTGGAGACAGGACCAAGTGGTGCGAATTTTATCAACCTGGTGCGAATTTGCGAGGTTAGTGACACTTAAACTAAACAAATAATGACTGAATGGCTATCAAGACACAGGAGGGGCCTTATAAAAAGTCCTTAACTAACTGACTAATGATTGAGGTAGCATTGCATTGTAGGGGTAGGAATGGGTGCATTTTTTCCCTGGTATGCGGCAGATTGGTGCGAATTTTTGGAGGCTGGTGGTGCGAGAATTTTAGATGGCTGGTGCGACTCGTCTGGCCTGCTGCCATACTTTGCAGACTGGCCAGGATACATAGGCGTAGGAACCGGGGGGCCAGGGGGGCCACTGGCCCCCCACTTTTCTGTGATGGGCCCCCGCAACGGAGGTAAGAATATCAACAACTGTAATATCAAGCAAGAAACTCAAACTGGCCCGATAGCTTGCCCCGGAACCCCGTTAAACTTACCTGTGCCCCTAAATTAAGTGGAGGTCCTATGAGTTGATTTTAAGGTCCCCCGAGCTTCTCAGGGCCCCTGAACTGGCCTCTGATGCCATACGAGCTAATCTGGGCTCTATGAGCTGAACTGAGCGCCGCTGAGATGGTTTGGGCAGCATGAACTGTTCTAGGATGCCTAAACTGAGCTAGGAGCCGTAACCTTGAACAGGGCCTCGTGAGTTGGCCAGAACCTATATCCACCGACCTGGGGGCCCCTGAGCTGAGCTGGGACCGTAATGTTAATATTTTCCTTTGAGCTAATCTGGATCCCCTGCGATGCACAGAAGACCCTAAACTTATCTGAGGCCCCTGCACAGGAATAGGACCCGTGCTCCGAAATTGGGTTATAAGCTTTAATTGAAACCCTGGACTGTTCTGAAACCCAAAATATGCCGGCAAGGGGCCCCTGGATGATCCGGGCCCTTAAGCTTATCTGGTCATCAGAGCTAATATGGGCCTCTGTGTTGAACTGTGGGCCCCTGAGATGGTCTTGGACCCCTATAAGGCTTTACAGCCACTGACCTGGCGGCCGTGAGCTTGAATGGGTCCCTTGAGATGTTCTGACAGTGGTGTAGCCAGGGGAGGGGGTCACTGGGGTCCGCGGACCCCCTTGGGCTGACCTTATGCACTAAAAACACAAAAATTGATCTCGGGGGCCCCTGAGCTTGGTCTCGGTGGGAGGGGCTCCCGAGCTTGGTCTCAGGAGGCCTCCGATAATCGGTATCGAGGGCTCCAGAGTACCGAATATTGATCTTGGGGGACCCCTGTGCTCAGTCTCAGGGGTCTCGAGCTTGGCCTCAGGGCCCTCGAGCTTGGTCTCAGGGCCCCTCCCCTGAGCTCGGTCTCACGGGCCTTTCGATATTGGTCTCACGGGCCTTTCGATATTGGTTTCAGGGGCCCCCGAGCTTGGTCTCAGGGGCCCCGAGCTTGGTGTCTGGGGGCCCTCCGAGCTTAGTCTCAGAGAGCTCCCGAGCTTTGTCTCAGGGGCCCTTCGAGTTTGGTCTCAGGGCCCCCGAGCTTGGTCTCAAGGGCCCCCGAGCTTGGTGTCAGGGAGCCCTCCGAGTTTGGTCTCAGATAACCCCCGAGCTTGGTCTCAGGGCCCCCGAGCTTGGTCTCAGGGATATCCCCAAGCTTGGTCTCAGGCCCCCTCTCTCGAGCTTAGTGTCAGGGGCCCTCCAGCTTGGTGTCAGGGGGCATCCGAGGGCATCTGATGCATAAGGCTGACCGTATGCACTGGAAAACACGAGCATTGGTCTCGGGGGCCCTGATCTTGGTCTCAGGGGGTCACCGAGCTTGGTCTCAGCGCCCCGCGAGCTTTGTCTCAGGGGCCCCGAGCTCGGTGTCAGGGGCCCCCGAGATTGGTCTCAGGGGGCCCCCAATCATCGGTATCGAGGGCTCTGGAATACCGAATATTGATCTCGGGGACCCGTGAGCTTGGTCTCAGGGGCCCCCGAGCTTGGTCTCAGGGGACAACCGAGCTTGGTCTCAGGGGGCAAGCTTGGTCTCATGGGCCTTTCGATGTTTGGTCTCCTGGGCCTTTCGATCTTGGTCTCACTGGGTCTCGAGCTTGGTCTTAGGGAACCCCCGAGCTTGGTGTCAGGGGGCCCCCGAGCTTGGTCTCAGGGAGCATCCAAGCTTGGTCTCAGGGTCCCCTCGAGCTTGGTCTCAGGGGTTCAGGGCCCCCCTCGGGGTGCCCCCGACTATTGATATCGAGGGACTCATGAGTGAGGCACGAGCATTGGCCTCATGAGACCCAGAGTTTGGTCCCAGGGGCCCCTAGGCCTGGGTTCAGGACCCCTGAGCATCGGCATCGAGGGGCTCCAGAGTACCAAGCATTAGTCTCGGGGGGGCTCGAAATATTGATCTTGAGGGCCCCGGAACATCGGTATCGAGTTACTCCTGAGAAAAGCGCGAGCATGGATCTAAGGGTGCCCCTGAGCCTGATCTAAGTGGGACCCCGAGCTAGGTCTTAGGACCCCCGGGCATCAGTATCAAGGGGCTCCGAAGCATTGATCTAGGGGAGCAATTATTTTAGGGGCCTCCAAATGGTGATTTCGGAGGGCCCCCGAAAGTGTGGATGCAGTGGTGTAGCCAAGGGGGCCCTAGGCGCAAACCCCCACCCCTTGGGCCAATCTGAACGCAAAGGATTCTCTGATCACGGGGCCCCCAGAGTCAGTCTCAGGGGCCCCTGAAGATTCGTTCTCAGGGAGTCCCGAGTCGGCCTCGCGGCCCCCGCCCTGAGAGTCGGTCTCAAGGCTCCCCGAAAGTAGATTTTGGGGGCCCCAGAGGGTTGGTATTAGGGGTCCCAAAAGTTGGTATCAGGGGCCCCGGGAGTCTGTTTCAGGGGAGGGAGGCCGAACTAGTCTCAACCCCCCCCAGAGAGTGGTTCTCAGGGCCCTGCAACAGTCTATTTCAGGGGGCTCCTGAGAGTCAGTCTCAGAGAACCCCAAGGGTCGGTCAAGGGGACCCCAAGGGTCGGTCAAGGGGACCCCAAGAGTCTGTCTTAGGGGACCCGAGATTCGGTCTCGGGATCCCCCTGAGAGTCTGTCTCAGAGAACCCCAAGAGTCAGTCTCAGAGCACCCCAAGAGTCGGTCTCAGAGTGCCCTCATAGTCTCACGGGTTTCTTTCTCTCTCAGGAGTCAATATCTAGTTTCAGGTAGCCCCGAGAGTTAATCCGGGGGTCCGAGAGTTAGTATAATTTGATCCACAGAGTGCTGGTTTCAGGGGGCCCCAGAGGGGTAATTTTGGGAGCCCTCGAGATTTAGCCTCAGGCTGTGCCCCCCCGAGTTTTGGTATAAGCGGCCCCAAGAGTCAATCTCAGGGAGCACCCAAAAGAGGGCTCCCGGTTGTCAGTCTCAGGGACATCCAAGAGTTAATCTCGGGGTTTCTGAGAGTAATTCCCAGAGGTGCTCCCGAGTTTTGGTCTCACGGGCCACCAGTTAGCCTTAGGCCCGTAAGAGCTAGTCTGGAGCCTCCGAGAGTCAGTCTCAGGAACGCCAAAGACTCAGTCTCAGAGGTAATTTCACCCCCCCCGCCCGGGTGTTTGTCTTAGCGGCACGCTAGAGTAAGTCTCAGAGGACTGTCGAAAATCATTCCCAGCCCCCTCCCCCCACCCCAAAGACAGCCTCAGGGGACCCCAAGAGCTAATATGGATGGCCAAGATAGTCAGTCTCAGCCCCCCCCCACCCTCCAGAGCAAATCTGGGGGGCCCAATAATTAGTCTCAGAGGTGCTGCCAGTAACTAATCTCAGGAGGCCCGAGGGATTCTCAGGGGCCCGCAGTTTTGATCAATAGGCACCGTGAATCGGTCTCAGAGAGCCCCTGAGATCTAATCGGGAGAGCGGCCGAAAATTAGCTTTGTGAGTGCCGCCAAGTGTTGGTCTTAGGTGGCCCCAGAGCTCAAATAAAAAAATTTCAAAATCATATGCCTCAGAAAAAATGTATCTACCGCTATTGCGTACTACAAAAAAGACAAATTGAAACATGTTGATCAGGCACCATTATCGAAGGAAAGGCAAAAATTAATCTAATTTTACCATAAGAGCAAATCGAACAGGGAATTTGGCACATCAGTCAATTTTTAATCTATTAGCTTAACACCAATAACTGCACTCCTAAATATTCAGAAATGAACAACTTTCAAATATTTTTGTAGGAAACCAGTTAAACAAGGGTAATGACAGAAATTGATGAGCATAATCCCAAAAGAAAACTAGGTATGCAAGGTTGAAAATAACAATAACAGAGTGAGCCAAGGCGATAGATATATTGGGTGTCTTTTGTCTTGGTAATTTGCTCGTTTACAAGATAGCAAGGGTAAGAAAGTAACTGGATCTCAACAGGATCTGTCGACGGAATAGATGCTATGTAACGTTCAGGACACACTCCCAAATCCCTTGCATCTTTATTAGTTTTTTCGTTTCTTTGGAAATTTCCTGATTAAAGAGCTCATGGATTCGACACCAGGAAATAATTGCTAATCATTTCCCGTAGATCATTTCTTCGTACTCAAAACGACTGACCTTCAATAACTTCATGTCCGAATACCCGAGTTAATTGAGGTAGACTCAGTTTTAACATCATGCGCGCATCAACATTGAACTTCCCGAAATATGGCTCAAAGCTGTTGTTATAGCCACGCTACCATATAAGTTATGGGCCATCCTTAATATTTGGTGACCTAAGCCTACCAACACTTGGTCGGATCGAAAAAACCAAGCTATAAACAAAATAAGAATGAATGTTTATTTATTTTATTTATTTATTTATTCATCGTTGATGAGCAACAGGTAAACCCCAATTGCAGCTCAAGTCACGTTGGTAAAACACACATATTTACAAAACACAATAAAAGAGATGATGTAAATAAGCGCTTGAATGACCGATGCTCATGTAACCCTTAGTGGGCGACCAATATCACAGCATGCATGAGCTTAAAAGATCCGATGAGGTGGACATGGCATACACGAATGACTAAAATGTATTGTATTCCAATAATCAACGGCCATGGTCTAGATGTAAATTAAAAATTTGGGTAAAAACATTGATAAATACATGATGAGATGATGAACAGGGCAATGGTACACGGTAAAAAAACATGATAAAAACATAAAAACAAAACGCGCATGAATCACTAAGGCATCTGTTTAACATACGTGCGTACCTGAGATCTGAACTGGCCAAAAGTGGATCAAAAAGGGTCTGCGCGTTGGCAGGCAGTGAGAAAAGAGTTCACTGCAGAGGCAGCACGACAGAACAGTCCAGATCTTATCGTTTCCACCCTGGCATAAGGTACGTGTAGGAAAGTTCGATTTCCCACTCTCGTGCTTCGCGCAGGGACATGGAGTGGGAAGCTCCCGAGCAGGAGGGCAGAGTCCACATTGCCAGTGAGAATTTTGTGAGCAAAAAGAACATCGTACTGATATCTTCTATTTGCAAGACTAGTGATTTTGAACAATTTCAGAAGGTCTGTGTATGCCAAAGATGTTGAGGGAACGCGGGCCGTAGCAGCGAGCCAAATAAGAAATTTATGCTGAATTTTTTCGAGTCTGTCGAGATGTGTCCTGGCAGCTCCCCCCCCAGATGACGCAACCGAATTCTAAAACGGACCTGATGTTGCCGAAATATGCTGCCAGAAGAGGTTCCGGTTTCAGTCCTCCCACTGCATGGTTCGACTGGAGAGCCCTGGTCATCACGCCCAATGCTCTGTTCGCCTTGCTAATAGTCGTGTCAATGTGTTCGCTGAAAGTCAATTTTGTATCAAGCCACACGCCGAGATCGCGAATTTTGGTAACGTTTTCTAAAGCAGTACTTTGAATTTTGTACGTGGCTTGGATCGGTTTTCGCTTCAGGGTAATCTTAAATGATTTGCATTTATCAGGATTCAGCTTAAACTTCCAATCGTTGGACCATTTAGCTAAAGACGTGAGGTCGGCCTGGAGCAGTTCTGTGTCCTGAACAGAGACTATTTTGTGGTAAATTTTGACATCGTCGGCAAAGAGAAGACAATTCGTTTTGATTTTGCCCGAAAGATCGTTTACAAACAGCAAAGAGCAATGGTGACAGAATCCCTCAGGCGTTCCAGAGTGTACTGGAGTCCAGTCTGAACATTTTCCGTTCACGATGACGCGTTGTTTTCGATCAGTCAAATATGAGGAAAGCCCGTTCAGGGCGTCACCGGTAATTTGGTATGAATTTCTGAGTTTATAGACCAGAAGTTTGTGGTTTACGCTCTGAAACGCCGCGGAGTAGTCGGTGTATATGACGTCAGTTTGGTTGCCAGAAGCAATTGATTCCCACGCCGTTTTTAGAAGGCAAGCTAAATTTGTGTCACAAGAGCGACGTGGGAGAAAGCCGTGCTGTTTGTCGGTCAGGACAGGTCGAACATGAAGAAGTAATGCGTCAAAGTTGTTATGCTTAAAAAGCCATAGCAAAATTTCCTTCGTGTGAATGTTATAATGTCAAAATACTATACAAAAGATATAGGAGATGGGCCCGGTTACTAAGGGGACCCCCGGCCTGGGGCCCCCGACGGTAGTCGGACCCCTCCTTGGCGGAATCCTGGCTACGCCACTGTGTTCTGAGACTCTATATCAGCCACCCTGGGACCCCCTAAGCCTAGCTGGGGCCCTGAGCTAATCTGGGTACCGCTGTGCTTAACTGGGGCCTCTGATCTGGTATGGGGCTCTGAACTCTTCTAGGGTCCCTGGGCTAAGCTGGGGCCGTGAGCTTGAATGGAGCCCCTGAGCTGGTATGAGATGGGACCCTATATCAGCCGATTTGGGCCCCTGAGCTGAGCTGGCTTGTACTGAACAAGAGCCCTGAGCTGGTCTGGGGCCTCTGAACTGTTCTAACATCATTGAGCTAAGCTGGGATCCGTGAGCTTGAACAAGTCCCTTGAGCTGTTTTGAGACCCTATATAAGTTGACCTCAGGACCTCCGAGCTGAACCGGGCCCCTAAGCTAATCTGGCACCCTGTGCGAATCTGGAGCTCCTCTGTGATGAGATTCTAGGGATCCTGTGCTTATGTAGGGTTCCTTGATAAGCTGGTCCCAAAGCTAATGCACTGGTCTGGGCCCTTGAGCTGACTGATCTGGGTTCCTGAGCCATGGTCTGGACTTTGGGGCCCTCCGAGATAATTTGGCAGCCCCTGGGCGGCATAGGTACAGGAACCGGGGGTCAGGGGATACCGCCCCCCCCCTTTTTGAGGTGGGCCCCCGCAACGAAAAAAAAATCAGCGACTGTAATATAGAACAAGAAACCCAAACGGGCCCGATAGCTTGTCTGGGAACGTTCAAGTTCAGCAGTACGCTGCCTGCAAGCCCCTGGAGGAGGAGCGCTTCGTAAAAAAGCCAAGGCACCTACTACCAGAGTGTTTCCAAATGAGTCCCGAGAACTGGGCCCAATCAAACTCCATTCCATATCAATCAAATCAAAGGCGCGACGTCTTTCGATGCCAGGGTTATATGGCGTCGCCACCTCTTTCCCTGTTGGAGGGGTTTCTTGGGAGTCAAATTTCTCCTTGCACAAGGAATCTGCCTTAAACTCGAGTTGGTCGCGTGGAAAGCAAGGTTGCTAACCACTATAACACCATGCCCACACATCCTCGGCTTCACAAAGCTGGCCATCAAGTACCTACATTGCACTTGCAGTCATGCTGGAACTCTGCATTTTAGGCATCGAAATATAGCTATGCGTATTTATTGTGATCAGCCTTTACCTAAATCAATCTCTAATGATGGACAGAATAGATCCGTAATGACCTACATAAATGTTCCCATTTTTGTCATTAAATAATCAAATACAAGTTGATTAGGCATAGCGAAGTGAGCCTATTTGGTATCAAAGCATTGTCTGTAGTTTTCTAAATAGTTCTTAATTTTGTAAAAGTGATGAAAAGGGTCTAAACATCTGTAAATATAAGAAACGCGCTCGTGGTAAAAAAATGATTGAAATCCTCCAAAAAAAGCTTAAAAATTTATTTCGTATTTCAAAAGGGTCTAGGTAAAAAACCAAAAATGTTTTTTGGCGTTTTACTATGATTTATTACATCATGATAGGTACAACTCGAAATCATAGGGCAAAATTGAATTTCTCAATTTTCCATATATTGACATCCTTGTGCATGCGTGCCTTATTGACACTAAGCAAGCTAACAATTTTTTTAAATTATGGGCCCCCGTGGACTGGGCCCCCTCAAAGGTTGGCCCCCACTTTTCAAACCGTTCCCTCGCCCCTGCCAGGATACTTTTACCTTCCCACCACGCTAAAAATGTACAGAAACATAGAAACACAGAACACAAAAACAGAATATCCAAATTATGGACTTTAGATAAGGCAAATTCCGCGGCGGCCCTGAGCAGCTTGTAAAGCTTTGCAAGTTAGTTAGTTAAGGGTTTTTTATAAGGCGTTCTGTGCAAAGCACCTTTGCCCGCCTCTAAAGTAAAGGTTTGCAAAGCCAGAAAACCATCATATATGAAACCAGGGTTGCCAGATGAAAAATGTGATTTTTTGCCAAATTTGGTTCACCATTTCGCTAAATTTCGCCAATTCCAGACATCAATTCGCCACGATATCGCCAATGATGAAATCTTACGATCGTAAGTCGGAATATCATAATCTGAGAAAATCACCTCGTGCGCTCAGTACCGGAATGCCGCACGAGCTGTTTTAACTGATGGAGCCAGAATATGTACAGAGTGCATCATAAGTCTTGGTATTCAGTATTGCATTTTTCCTAGAACGCACCACTCCTGTGCGGTGATGAAATTTACATCACCGAATCTAAAAAGATAGGATACGTTCTCAAATATTTTTTAATCCGTCAGGCCGGTCTATTTTTTAAATTATCATTGTTTTTCAATTAGTTATATTTACCAAAAATAAAAAAATGTTTCATTTC
Organism: Lepas anatifera; assembly: GCA_034440635.1. Lineage (NCBI taxonomy): Eukaryota > Metazoa > Arthropoda > Thecostraca > Lepadidae > Lepas > Lepas anatifera. Next base: position 60,142 of record JAOTON010000131.1, on the reverse strand, counting down.
CTTTTTTGGGACAAAACGAGGTATTTTTAAACATAATTTTTGAAATTGTAATTAATAAAAACACCAAATTGATTTCTAAACAGTTTATATAAAATATCAAAGAAAATATTTAGGACTTACTTCAAAAATAGCTTTGTGTTTCACTATTTGGAACCTCTGCACCAGACACGACTTCGTTTCTCCGCGTAAAGAGATCATAGAAATGTCCACTTAGAAATAAAAAGGTGGTTAAATTCCAAAACTGGTACGCATTTATAAATAAGTGAAATCTATAAATTTATCGCTATTTCATGTCTCAGCTCTTATCTTCATCTCTTCTTCCCTAGGTTCCGTGTTTTTAAGCATGTAGGCATTCGGACATGCTTTAAATGCTGCATGAAAATTTGCCCCATTTGAACCATGATTTTCTATCCAAGTGTTTAAAAACCTAAGGTATTATGTCTCGCAAACTATTATAGCTGAAACACTTAACCAGTGTTAAGAACTCACTGTATCTGTTTGTAAAATTTAAGACTATGGTCCTACTTGTTTGTAAGATATTTTAAAATTTAAGCCCATGGTCCTACTTGTTTGTGTGATATGGTAAAATTTAAGCTAATGGTCCTACTTGTTTGTGTGATATTATTGGATTTTTGTCAATGATTTGAACTGCTTTGTAAAATGTATTTGATTTTTCCTTGGCAGTTGTTAGCCTTAGATTGTTCGAGGTTTCATTCATGAGCTCTTGAAGGTTCAGTCCGTTGTGGTATTACACACTGTTTTTTTTCAAATTGTGCCGTACCATTCTGTGTTGTTACTGTTTGTTACGTCAAAGTATGACACGTCGTGTGCATATTGCAAGGTCTATTAACACGCTCATTGACAGGGGGCGGGTACCCACCCCCTTCGGAGATAACATAAAAACGGCGGCGCGTAGCTAGCGCCGCCGTACTTGGCATACCTTTTCCCTCATCATTTTACTACTTTTGTCAAGATTTTAAGGTTAGGTCATCTCAGGTCAGGTCACCAGTAGGGGAAAGTGGGGGTCACGGACACCGTGGGTAAGACGGACACCCCTTACTTGAGACGAACTGACAGTGCCACGACCGGCAAAAGCGTGTAATACGCTTCCTTTTAGCGCGCGTCGGTTGCAGAGCAACGTTGGGTCCGGTAAGTCTCTAGGTTTTATACAACTTTCATAATAGTAAAATCTGCAAGTCATGTGTTTTTTTCACAATCGAATTCGTAAGATCATTGCATGGATGTTTCTATAGATAATTTATTGTTATTACGTAATATGGCTATTCAAGATGTTACATTTTGTTCACCGCAGTCGCTGCCTGTGTAGTCGCAATGGTGTCCGATTCATATCCAAGTTTGTTTAGGAAGAGCAAAGTGAGGTAAGACTGACAACACGTGTGGGGTAAGATGGACATGGTGTTCATGTTACCCCGCACAAGAGTATATTTAATTTTACATAACATACGCTTAAATAAATAAAGGCCGATGGTTTGGGGGGTGGGGACACAGGGCCCGAAATGGTGGAGAACATATAATTAATTTGGGGGTCATCCAGGGGTAGGTGTAGCCCTCGACTCTCAGCGCCCTCTGAAATGATCACGGCGCCCCCCCCCTGAGAGGTTGATGAGCCCCCTAAAGTGTCGCTTCCAACCCCTCCCCTAAGGAGCGGGGAAGGGCGCTCTTAGCCCTGCGAGAGGATTTGGCGCCCACCTGATAGGTTTTGTGTTCCAAAAGTGGCACCCCCTGGAAGGCGCGCACCCAGGATTTTTATTTGGAGGGGGCGGAGCGGCTGACGAGAGGGGGCAGCAGGCTGGTGGAGGGAGCGGCATTTTGCCTCAGGGGGTGCACTTGTTCACCCAAAGGGCGACCAATTTTCGCATCCTGGGGGAGGGGGTGAGAGCGGTGAATTGTTTGCTCCACAGACCTAGTGTAATTTTAAGGGGCGGCGTTTTGGATGCGGAGCAGCAGTCAGTGTAGGGGGGCGGCATTTTGGGTGCAGGGGCGGCAAAGTCAGGTGAAGGCTTATCCTTCCCCGCGATGGGCGCCTTCGGCGCTCCACATGGATGGGGGGCGGCACTTAAGATGGAAGCCAAAGCATTTGGGGGTCCGGACCCGCTGCCCTCTGAGTGCGCGCCCGCCCCTGATCCGGATGGTGCCCCCGGCAAGGTGCCCCGCCCCCTGATCGGTGATCCTGGATCAACCTATGCACAGTTCCACGACAGCTCTTGATATTTAAATCCCCCGTCATTAAAAAAATTCAGAAAAGGTATGACCCCCTTTGACCCTTTGACGGAAAAAGTAAGGAAATGCCCCCTTCCCCGTGTGTGTGTGTCGGGGTTTAGGGCGCTCCAGCGACTAGGCTATGTCGCGCCCATCGTTATAGTGTCTTCTCAGATGCTAAAAATCAGTTCAGTGTTCTAAGCTCACAAATACAGATATCTAGAGTTTACACGCCACTATTTTGTCTAACTCTATTTGGGTTATAGGTGACGTCAAAGCTTACCTCGGTCAAATATGCTAGAACGCGTTTGAAATCGACTGCTTTGATCACTTTGTTCATCTTGTCCATCTTTCCCCATGAGGTGACCAAGTTACCCCACTAGGTGGGGCGAAATGGACTTTTGCTATTTTTTCTAAACTTTACGCAAATTTTAATGTTATGCTCACAGACACAGAGGTGCCTGCACAGTGGTAGATAAATGTCTGAAGTATCTCTACAGCCAAAATGGGAACGAAACAAGCTCATTAAATCATCGAAAACTCACACCATTGTTACGGTGTCCATGGCCCCCCACTTTCCCCCTACAGGTCAAGTGACCTGATCTAAAAAAGTTTAAGATAGCATAATTCGGAACAGTGAACTGATCCGATTGAAACTCATATCACGCAATGGCCCCACCGAGTTCTCTAAAACATGTTCCGGTATTTTTTATATCGATGACCTAAGGCCAGGTACGAGCCATGACTTCTCCATTGGAAATGTATGGGAAAAATTGGTTTTAACCGAATAACTTAGTAATGAATAGAGATAGAGCATTTATTTTAACTGCATTAGATTTTCCTCGTCATTGCGATTCTAATAATATGCATTTTACTCAATTTGATCTTGACCTGACCTCAGATCAGGTCAAACCCTTGATTTGACCTAGCAAGGTCATATATATCATTCGATTTGGCTTGCTGCGAGGATTCATATAGTTCTAATCGTTTTGATTTATCTTTACTTGTTGAGATGTAATGGCCGAAAAGCTTAATTTACGTGTTATCCCTATGACGGCATGTTTTGACCTCTAGTGACCTTAAATGACCTAGCGCGGTTCTCGAGATCTTAGGGGGCGAGTACTCGCCCCCATCAAGGCGAAGGTGGCCCAGACCCCTGTCAATGCGCGTGGTAAAGTTATTGCTTATTAAACCAGTAGTTAATCAGCCCACTATTTCTTTTCAGAGCAGGTTCACTTAATGTGTATCATTTACACTATCAATGTGCTTACGCATATAAGTAATACGTTCTCTTCTTTGATTGGGTTCCCATACTTTGTGTTTGGATTTGAAATTTACTTATGTATCACGAGGCTGTTGAAGTCCCGCAAAATGCATCCCAAGCTGCCCTCATCCCGCTGTAGGTGCCGCGGGATTGTGTGGGATTTTTATTGCGGGACTGCGGTGCTCAAATCTTTTGACTGTACATCCCCTCTCCTCCCCGTTAACATTCGCTCCTAAATGTCTATAAAAACGCCCCGGGTCATGGCCCACCCTAAGCTTATTATTCTCATATTTAATCCTCACACGTTATGAGGGAATAAAAAAACGAACAAAACATATCGCAACCCCCCGTGCTTCTAAGTGTCAGGATGAACCTCTTGTTATGGTGTACAACGAGAAAAAATAAAATGACATACCTTTAACTGAATTTTTTTGCAGAAAAAAACAGCTGTACTGTTTCACATACAAAATAAGTTTGCCGGCGTAAATCGCTAAATTTGACTGATTTTATCATCTATCATTCATAAAAGTAAACCGATCGCCAATTGAGGTCCGAAATCGCCAAATTTGACTGCTTTTATCACCAATCGCCAAATTGAATAAACCGATCGCTAACGGAGGTCCCAAATCGCCAACTTTGACTGTTTTTATCGCCAATCGCCAAGCAAGAAAAACCGATCGCCAACCGTGGTCCGAAATCGCCAAATTGGCGAAATTTCGCCACATCTGGCAACCCTGTATGAAACAAGTGCGCAAAAAATGGCCCATTCTCAGGAACAAAAGAATTGCACTACACACCTTGTACTTATTTTTTAAATCTGAACTTCAAATATTTTTTAAGATTTTGGAAATATTTTCACTGAAATAATTTTTCTATTCTGCTAAATTTTTGCGAAAAATATTTTCATCAATGAATGCTCTGAAGTAGACAAGCACGGCGCTTCAGGTACAAACTAAGTGCAAGCTCGTAAAATACAACTAAACAAACAGAAATAGTGTTCAAGCCAGGGTACTTTAACTACGGGTACAACCAAGTTTCCTACTAAATATAGTCCTCCCATGATGACGTCACCACCCTTTCCTACTAAGATCTAGGAGATTCTACTAAGTTTTTGGAAGGATCAGCTGGAACATACCAAGTCTGGGCGTATTTGGCAGCAATCTAGTGTAAAACGAAATCAACTTGTTTCAGCCATTTGACAGTAACCTTGATGTCAACGGAGAGCAGCGTATTTTACGTAAATCTAATGAAAAAATCATAACACTTCAAAGAATTTGTTAAAAGGGCCTGCATTTATTTGATCAACTCAGGCCTACTTAATAGCCGAGAGAAATAAGTTTACCTTCGCTCAAGAGATCACCGGTGTTTATTGCCTTCTGCTGCAGGTGCCACCAACAGCCAATCAAAGATCAGAAATCAACAGCCAATCAAAATCCAGATTAGTCTTACTGCAAACAGCTGTTAGTGCTGAACCCTGTCCTTATTTTGACACGTTCTGGAAATTTTGTAAAAATAGCATCCTTCACTGGAGTTTTTGCAAACCGTCTGATGGTTTCACAATTAAAAATCTTTTAGCTTTCTGTTCAACCATATACGTTTTGTTGATACAGTTCTAAAATAGGTTATTTAAAGCTTCGAAAAAGTGCAATTTCTCCAATGCCCTGCATAGTAACTGTTGTGCCTCTCCAGCCATGATGACGTAATGCTGCCAGACAACTTGAACGGGGTCTGGTTCAAGCCCAAATGGTGATGTGAATGGACTTCGTTGTGTCAGATCTACTTTTTGCTGGAGCTTGATGCAATATTTTTATTCCATGTTTGGAGCGAACCTGTGGTTAACTAGTGGTTCTTTATCAAGAGATTTCTTTATGGCTGGTGGTTTGATAATTGTATATGGCTGATGGGCCTTGTTCATGCTGGCCTGTTGGCTTACCTGCTTTGCAGACCGGGCTGACCCAAGCAGAACGATCTTTTGCTATCTTCCAAGCTGTTTAGTGACTAAACTAATAGAAAATGCTCACATGTATCAATTTAGGGACAATGTGAAGGATTTTTGGTTCATTCACAATCATTCCGCCATGATATTCTGAAGTTTTTGCTGAAAACCTGTCACTGCTCTCTCCTCTATTCATAAACATTATTGGAACTCAATTATGAGACTCGTGCCAGCATATAAGGATTTATAAAAGATAAATGATGGAGGAAATGTCTGATATGAGTGGCAGGGGCGCAAGTTTCCATATATTTGGGGGCTCGAGCCCCCCAATGCTCGGAGAAGCCCCCCCAATGACCCGAAGAGCCCCCCCATCCCAAGTTGCGGGTCCCTGCGAACACAGCCGGGCCCCTGCCACGATGGCGGGCCCCAGTGGTCTATTTAGGCTAGCTTTGGCTGAGGCCAGGCTCCCTGGCATGCTTGCGGGTCCCATGTGGGCCACCCTTAACCTCGGTGTCCGCAACCGGGCCCCTACCGATATTCAGGCCCACTTTGATTGCAACCGGGTCCCCTAATTCCGGCAGTCTCGGGCCTCCTGTCATCCAACCGGGCCCTCTGTGATCCACCCAGGCCCCCTGAGGACTGCAACCGGGCCCCTGTAATCCACCCGGGCCCCCTGTGATCCAGATGGCCCCCCCTGTGATCCACCCGGGCTCCCTGTGACTGCAACCGGGCCATATGTGATCCAACCTGGGCCCCTGTGACTGCAACTGGGCCCTCTGTGATCCACCCGGCCCACCTGTGACTGCAACCGGGCCCCCTGTAATCCACCCCGGCTCCCTGTGATTATAACCTGTTGTGTCCTCGTCAGAGTAAATACGCAGTTATCCCTGCAACGGTTTATTCTCAACACTCCTCAGTCCAGATCCCAAACACAACTCCCGTCGGCTTCTCACGACTCCGCAGCGTTGCCATGCCAACGCTGGTGGTGGTGCAAGTTCCGCGCGGCGGTACCCGCCGGCGGCTGGGCTACGTCACTACACTCTTTCTCCCTTGTTTTTTTTTAATCAAATCCATATCTCGTTGGAGCCCGCCGCAGACGTTCTGATCGGCGGGGCGCAAGAATGGGAGTCGCCGGCACATGAGGAGGAGACACAGTGTCGCGAACCGGTGGCGACATCTCAGGCTGCAACGCACCTTTAGCCGGGCCCGACTCGGCAGGGATGATCGGTGAAGAAGAAGAATCGGGAAGCCTGCCGGTGCCGGCACTTAGCGGAGGAATCTGCGCGTCCTCGAGCATCTCAGCTGTGTTGGGATTTCCTCCCAACAATGAACTGTCAGCTGCAGCGCGTAACAGCTGATTTACGTGTCGGTGCCACAGCTCACTCGTCCCCACATCTACCTGATAGGAAACAGGGCCGGATTGCGTGACCACGCGCCCTTTCCGCCACTTTGGCCCCGAGAAGCTGCGGGCCCACACGAGCTCACCCTCTTGATAGCGAGGTGGCTGGGAGTCAGCCAGAAGACTCTGATGATGTCGACGGGTGACGGTCTGGTCGGAAGGGGTCAGCAGGTCCAGGCGAGTGCGGGAGCGGCGTCCTAGCAGGAGTTCAGCCGGCGTGCGGCCGTCTGCCAGGGGTGTGGTGCGGTACATGGCGAGCACACGGTGTAGTCGATCGGAAAATGTGTCACCAGTAGCTCTTGTTGCTCTCATCCCATTCTTGATGAGGCGGACCGCCCGTTCAGCCTGGCCATTACTGGCTGGATGGTACGGCGCAACGCGCACTGGCTTCACTGCATTGCTTCTCAGGAACTCAACAAACTCTCGGGACTGAAAGGGTGGCCCGTTGTCGCTGACGAACTCGTGAGGCAGACCGAAGCGCGCGAACATGCCTCTGAGTTCGCGGGCAGTTTTGAGAGCTCCTGTGTGAGTCATCACGGAGGCCTCGATCCATTTCGAGTAACTGTCTACCACCAGAAACACCGTATGACCCTCGATAGTGGCGAAATCCCCATGCAGTCTGTGCCACGGCTCACCAGTGCTCGGCCACATCACTGGTGCTGTGGGCGGTGCTGCCCTTTTCTCAACACACTGCTCGCATCCTCTTGCAAGGTTCTCCACGGCAGCGTCAAATCCTGGCCACCAAACGTACCTACGGCCCAGCTGTTTCATCTTGTTGCTTCCTAGATGAGTTCGATGGAGCTCACGGAGCACTTTGGCCTGAAGGAGTCGAGGAATTATTTCGGCTGCCCCACATGATGCAGTCACCCTGAACGTGCAAGTGCCCCTTAAGGGCTTGAAATGGCCCCACTGGCTCTTCCGGCCACAAGCCAGCTTTCACCGCTGACAGTAGGCCAGCTAACTCGGGGTCAAGGCGCGTCTCGGCAGCGACATCCTCCGACAAGAGAATAGGGCCCTCTGCGTCCAAAAACAGCAGCGGGACAGGCAGCGCACTTTCCACGCCAGCCGGCATGCGCGAGAGAGCATCAGCATTCTTGTGGTCTTGCGTCCGACGGACCTTCAGCTGGTAACGGTACTGCGCCAAGAACACGGCCCATCTTTGCCACCTGGCAGAGGCCATCTGAGGTATCTCCGCCCGGTCCCCAAAGATCCCTTGAAGGGGCTTACAGTCTGTTTGTAGGACGAACTCTCTACCAAAGAGGTACTTGCTGAAGTGTTTGATGCCCCAGACCAAACATAAGGCCTCTCGATCCAGTTGAGAGTACCGGCGTTCAACTTCCGTCAAAGTGCGGGATGCGTACGCGATTGGGTTCTCTCCAGTGGCCGTCTCGTGGGAAAGGACTACGCCCAAGGCCTGTCCGGACGCGTCACAGTCCAGACGTAGAGGCATGTCCACGTTGTAGTGAGTGAGTACCGGGGCCTCGGTGAGCATCTTTTTGATGTGATTGAACGCATGGTCCTCAACGGCCGTCCATTTCCACTCCGCGCCCTTTTTCAGCAGCGCAAAGAGAGGTGCTGCTGTGTCAGCGAGGGCTGGGACGAACTTTCCATAGTACTGGACAAGTCCAAGGAAAGTCGCCAGCTGTGAGACACTCGTTGGCACCGGCGAAGCCTGAACAGCTTCAACTTTCTCTGAAGTTGGACGGATCCCGGCGCGTGATACCCTGTGTCCCAGGTACACCACCTCTTCCATCATGAACGAGCATTTTGCCCGGTTCAACCGACAGCCACGCGCCTGCAGCCTACCCAAGACTGTGGCTAGCCGCTCCAGGTGCTGCTGGTCATCCTTTGCAGTCAGGAGTATATCATCCACATACACTACACAGCCCGGGATACCAGCGAGGATACATTCCATAGTATACTGACATAGTGCGGGAGCGCTGGCGATCCCGTAGGGCACACGGTTGTACCGCATCAACCCCTTCACGGTGGTTATCACCGTGAGGCCTTTGGAGGCGTCGTCTAGTTCGAGCTGCTCGAAGCATCGAGACATGTCAAGCTTCGTAAACTTGTCCCCGTTCGCGAGAGTAGCAAATAAATCCTGTGGGCACGGCAGCGGATACTGATCTATATTCAGTTGCGGGTTGACAGTACCCTTGAAATCACCGCACACGCGCACCGAGCCATCCGGCTTAGGTACACAAACGATAGGCGAAGCCCATTCACTGTACGTGACTGGCTCGATTACCGAGCGCTGTTGCATGCTATTGAGCGCGTCTTCCACCTTGCCTTTCATCGCGTATGGCACCGCGCGGCATTTGGCTCGCTTGGGAACGGAGCCTTCCTTGAGAGAGAGGGACACTTTAACGTCTGTTATGCACCCCATGTCGTCCCCGAACACTTCCTTATGGCAGTTCAACACCTTTTCCAGAGAGTCATGTTGCTTGATAGCATGAACGTTGAGAAGCTTTGGCCAGTCCAAAATGAGCCCCTCCGGACCTAGCCAGTTACGGCCCAGGAGCGTAGGTCCCGAGCCCTGAACTACAATGAGTGGGAGCCGGGCGGTTTGGTCACCATACTGCACCATGACAGTCGCCATACCTAATACAGGCAGGTTTTCTCCAGTGTACGTGGCGAGCCGCTGGTTACACTGTTCTAACCTTGCTCCCGGCGAGAGAAGGCGCCATTGGGTTTCGCTTATGAGGCTCACACTTGCACCTGTATCCACTTCCATCGTCAGAGGTTGTTTTCCTATGAAAACAGTCGCATGGAGGGGCAGGCGCTTCCCGGTGACCGCATGAACAGACTGCACCAAGTCCGGAGGGCTGGCGCGCAACTCCCCCTCGTCCTCAGTCTGCTCTCTGTCCTCTAAGCAGTGAATCAATCGCGACCTACATGCCCGGCGTATGTGGCCCCGCTTCCCACACTTAAAACAGGTAGCCTGTAGGTGCGGACACTCAAACCCGGAGTGTTCCGCCCCGCACCGATAACAGCCCCTCTGGTCGAGATTACCCCGGGCCGCTGGTCTGCTTCCGTGCGATCGCTGTCTCTGCTCTCGGTTGTGCAGGCGCTGGCTTACGCCGCCCTCTGTCCCACGCGGTTGCTGAATTCCAACGCGGGGCGGCGCCAGCGGCGCGCGCCAGCCGCGATCAACCCTGGCCGAAACTGCGCCGACCTGGTGTGGCCCGTCCCCAGGCCCGCCCAGGGCCTGAACATCACTGGAGGCGGTTTCTGCCGCAATGGCCAGATCATGGGCCCGCTGCCACGTGAGACTGTCGCCCTCCTGCAACAGCCGGCGCTGTATCCGGTCGCTGGATAGGCCGCACACCAGTCGATCCCGTAGGTGCTCGTCCAACTGCTGAAACTGGCAGTGTCGCGACAGGCGTTTGAGCTCAGCTATATACGCAGAAATAGTCTGGCCTTCCTGCTGGCGGTAAGAATGAAAACGGTATCTAGCCACAATGGCGGAGGTGCGGGGAACGAGCTGCGTCCGAAGAATTTCAACCAAGGCGTCAAATGATTTTGAGGCTGGTTTATCCGGCAGACAGAGGCTGCGTATCAGTTTATATGCCTCAGGGCCCACTTCTTGGAGAAACGTTACCACTTTCTTAGTAGTCGGAATATCCCACGTCTCCACATAAATGTCAAACCTCTCCAAATACTCATCGAAATCACACTCCTCCAAATCCAGCGGTCCCAACTGTGGACGGGAGTTTGCCGCCATCCCGAGCTTCAAAAACTTCCACTTTGGCACAAAGCTGGCACAAAGTCACTGAGATAACGCACTCAAGTGCAAACTGACCTTTTGTTTAAGTTCGGGCGCCAATGTTGTGTCCTCGTCAAAGTAAATACGCAGTTATCCCTGCAACGGTTTATTCTCAACACTCCTCAGTCCAGATCCCAAACACAACTCCCGTCGGCTTCTCACGACTCCGCAGCGTTGCCATGCCAACGCTGGTGGTGGTGCAAGTTCCACGCGGCGGTACCCGCCGGCGGCTGGGCTACGTCACTACATAACCGGGCCCCCTATCATCCACCCGGGCCCCTGTGATACACCCGGGCCCCCTGTGACTGGGACCGGGCCATCTGTGATCCACCGGGGCCCTGTGATGCAACTGGGCCTTCTGCGATCCACCCGGCCCCCTGTTACTGCAACCGGGCCCTCTGTTATCCACCCGGCCCCCTATGATCCACCCGGTCCCCCTGTGACTCCACCCGGGCCCCCTGTGACTCCACCCGGGCTCTCTGTGACTCCACCCGGGCCCCCTGTGACTCCACCCGGGCCCCCTGTGACTGCAACCGGGCCATCTATGATCCACCCGAGCCCCCTGTGACTGAAACTGGGCCCCCCGTCATCCACCCGGGCCCACTGTGACTGCAACTGGGCCATCTGTGATCCACCCGGGGCCCCTGTGACGGAAACCGGGCCCCCTATGATCCCCCCCAGACCCCTGTGACTGCGACCGAGCCCCCTGTGATCCACCCGGGCCCCCTGTGATTACAACCAGGCCAATTATGATCCACCCGGGCTATCTGTGATCCACCCGGGTCCCCTGTGACTGCAACCGGGCCCCCTGTAATCCACCCGGGCCCCCTGTGACTGCAACCGGGCCCCATGTGATCCACCCGGGCACCCTGTAATTACATTGATCCACCCGGGTCCCCTGTGACTGCAAGCGGGCCCTCTGTGAGCCACCCGGCCCTCTGTGACTGCAACCGGGCCCCATGTGATCCATCCGTGCCCCCTGTAATTACAACGGGGCCCCCTATGATCCACCCGGGCCCCTTGTGACTGCAACCGGTCCCCCTGTGATACACCCGGGCCCCCTGTGACTGCAACCGGGCCATCTGTGATCCACCCGGGGCCCCCGTGACTGCAACCAGGCACTCTGTGACTGCAACCGGGCCCCATGTGACTGCAACCGGGCCCTTTGTGATCCACCCGGGCCGACTATAATCCACCCGGGCCCACTATGATCCACCTGGGGCCCCCTGTGATCCACCCGGGGCCCCATGTGATCCATCCTGGGCCCTCTTCTTAAATTTGTCTGTCAAAAAGTGTATCATATCTTGTCGTCAAATCGGGGTCATATAATGAGCGTCCGCCGGCGAATGGTAGCCTTTTCAGCGCAGCGCGAAGGAAGCTAAGGCATGCTCCTGGCTCTCTTGTCGTATTCGCCGAGGCGAATGATTTGCACATAGTTTGCTTTTAACAGTAAAATTGGCATGCTTATGATTCAATCGGATTGTGTCGACTCTGGAAAAGTTTCGTTAGGCTCTGATTTGGGTTTTACGTTTGGGCTTTTCGTGTCAATCCAAATCGTGCTCCGATGCGCGGTGTTGAATGGCAAGTGAAGTGATTGTTTGTTATTTGCTGCTGTCGGGCTAAATCCCTAATGAGTGATGATCCCCTGTCCGGCTCCCCTGATGGCTAAATACCAATACTTAGAATCTTAGAATCCTGTGCCCCCTATGGCCGCCAGTGACGAATCTAGAATTTGGGTAAAGGGAGGGGAGGGGCAAAGCCCCAGGGGCAGGGTGACACTTAGCCACCCGAAGGGCGCGCTTTTCACCCAAAGGGCGATCAATCGTCGCATCCTAGGTGAGAGGAGGGTCTGGGTGCGGAATTTCGTCCTCAGAGGCTCTTGGACTTAAGGGGTGGCTGCTCCATTCGCTCTCCCCCCTGGTGGCCACCCCATTCGCCCCCTAGTGGCCGCAGCCGGGTCCCTACTCCCAGTAGTTAATACCCTGTGGATGCAGACGGGCCTGCCATGGATGCGGTTCGTGTAACTGCAGCCAGCCTCTGTCATGCTTGCCATGCGAGCCCCTGTGGTATCCCGGGCCCTATTGGTCTGCCCAGGCCCCTGTGACCTGCCCGGGCCCCTTGTGCTCCGCTCGGTCCCCTTTTGGTCTGCCCGGGTGCTTGTGGTCTTCTCGGGCCCCATGGTCTGCCCAGGCCCCTGTGGTCTGCCCAGGCCCCTGTGGTCTGCCCGGGCCCCTGTGGTCTGCCCGGGCCCCCTGTGGTCTGCCCAGGCCCCTGTGGTCTGCCCAGGCCCCTGTGGTCTGCCCGGGCCCCTATGGTCTGCCCGGACCCCTGTGGTCTGCTCAGGCCCCTGTGGTCTGTCCAGGCCCCTGTGGTCTGCCCGGTTGGTCCCATTTGGTCTGCACGGACCCCTTGTCTGCTAGTGCCCATTTTGGTCTGATCGAGCCCCTTGTGGTCTGTCCGGGCCTCCCTGTGGCCTATGAGAACCCCCTTTTGTCCGTCCGGGGTCCCTTTTGTCTGCGCAGGCCCTCTGTGGTTTGCCCGGGCCCCTCCCAGTCTGCAAAGTATGGCACTTTGGACGAGATCTCGTGGTGCGGACACCCTTCAGGTGGTGCAAACTTTGGAGCAAACAAATGCCCATTTTTGCTGTCTGGTGCGAGGGAGCTCAAATCAAACACCCACAAAGTTCTGAGAAGGGAGAAACTGGTAAAATTATCGAAATTTCCGGGTCAGTGAAATTTCTCAACAGTGATTGGTGTGAATTTTAGGTTGCTGGGGGTGCAAAAACCTACAAGGCTGGTGCGGACTCGTCGGGTCTGCTGCCATACTTTGCAGACTGGGGCCCCTCTGTGGTTAGCCCGGCCCCAGTGTTCTGCTCGGGTCCCTGTGGTCTGCCCAGGTCCTTTCACCTGTCCAGGCCCCGTGTGGTCTGCCCGGGCCCGCTGCCCAGCCAGCCATTCCGACCGGGCCCAGAGCGGGCTGGGCCGGGCTCTGCCCGAGCCATAAGACTCATAGCTGGGTCATTCCACCATAAATCGACCAAGGCATAAACCCTTCTATTTTTAATTTCCTCCAACATTGGTATATGGAGACTCCCAAGGGCGTAGAATCCAACCATGGCACCCAAAAAATTATTTAAAAATTGGCTTCAGAGAAATGGCCTCCGGAAATTTCTGAAGGTCATTATACAGGCGTTGATTAGAATGCCTATAGTTCGAAAAGTTTTCAAGAGATTTCCGAAATTTTTACAGTTTTAGGATGTCGATTCTACGGGAAACGTTTTGGCTATCTTCAATTTTGAAATTTAAACAAAAAATATTTGGTGACCTCATGTCCTAGTTTTATAACGGTGACCTTGACCCGTAGTACAGAGAAGTTCAAAAATTATCTTGAAAGCGTTTTGACATATGGTAGTAGTCTTTCATATAAAAAAATGGCTTTCGAAATGCATATACTACTTTTAGCTTCATCTATATAACACTAGGTGTCACTGTGGAGCTATGCTATCGTAACTCATGTTCTAATTGACTTGCAACTTTAAATTAAAAACATTTGAAGAATCAAAATCAAGCAGTCAACCTAGAGTTGAAGCATTTTAACACAAACACAGGAATAGGGGGTTACCCTCCCCTATTTTGAATTCACATTATTCTCCCTTTGGGAATGAACTTAGCTGTTGTAAATGTCATGTATGGTTGTTTGGATCATTGTAAATTTTTTGAAAATAAATGTGTTCCCGTCACATTTAATCACCGACATATGTCATTTCCAGAAGCATATAACCCGCGCCCCATGGGAGTCCCGCGCCACCTTCACCCCACTGGGGCCATCAATGCCCCCTAACTCCGAAAAATGGAAGTTAGCGCAAAGCTGCAAAAGGCATTAGAAAGGTCATGTGAATTCAGTAAGATTTTACTAACACGTTTAAGTGCTCAGGGCTATGTTTTGACCTCCAGAGCTCAAGTTATGTCACGATAGGCTATTTCCTGTAAAACATGTAATCCTTAAGAAACCTTAGCATAGCCATTAGAGCTATTGAGATCTAGCAAAAAGCATTTGATTGGAAAATGTCAGAACTTTCTCTGCTATGTGGAACATAATGGCCTCCCGCCAGTGGTTTGACCTCCAGAGAGTACCTCGTGACTTAATATGACCGGAGGTCTCGAAAGGTAAGAAAATGACCGTGTTGTATATCAAATGAAAACTGGTGACGAGACATACACGATGACCTTTGATTCAGTGTTGTAGCTTAATTAGGTCCAAAATTGTTCGTCAAAATGCTGTTTTTTACCTCTGGTGGCCTCTGATGATCTCAGATAGGTCAAGGGGCAATATCACCCCCGGGATCCATGAAAGGGTGTCCAAGAAAGCTTGTCTGAGCAAATTGAGCATTTACGATTATTTTGTGATTTTTAGCTTATACAGATTTTCCCATGTTTTTTTCTATGGAAGAGGTTACCTGGTGACCTGACCTCAGGTCACAAAATCGGAAAATCCCGAAGATAAGTTTTGTAGACTCCGGAAGGGTCATTAAGTGTCGAAAGTTTTAAATCGATCGGCTTAGAAATGTAGCTATGGTAGAGCTCAAAACTTAAAGTGAGGTGACCTCGGTTGACCTCGCCTGGTGACCTGACCTAGGGTGACCCGGGGTAATAAATTTCAGGGATGATGGGAAAATAATGGGGTAAGAGGTAAAACGTTCAACCGCGGTGCTTCCTCTCGTTGTTTTTCTGTTGTTTCGAAAAAACCTTAGGGGAGATTTTTGGATTTTGAGGCTTTGTGTCGCGTTCCCCGGACGTAGCTTGAATTTTTTTATAAATTTTGTCCAACTTGTTCCCAGTACGGCTGTCGGAGTCGGAGTCTCACTAAGTACTCAAGGGACGTGTCACGGAGACCCCGACCCCACCACCCGAACGAGCAACTCCCACAATGAGGGGATAATTTAGAAGCCAAAGCTTAACGTCCCACAAAGCACAGGGACGGCCGCCCCGCTCAGGTCACCCTCTCACCAGTCGGTTGCCAGCCGACCTACGTCGGGCAAACTATTGAGCGCCGGAGCGTCTCAGGGGAACCGATCCCAAGCCTGGACATGCACTGCCACTGCATGATTCTGAGCAGCGGGCCGGAGCCCAACGCTCTACCAACTGAGCTACCGGGGCGGCTCAGTTGGTATTTAAAACATGTTATGACCTCAGTTCGGCTTTTATAGCCTTTGGTAATCTCTTGTGGCATTTTCAAACGTGTTTAAACTTGACCTATGGTATTCTCGTTGTGAATTTTGCTCAGCATACTCATTATTTTAGCTCTTTTATAATGAAGAAGTTGTTGGCACTAAAAACAAATCATTGGTGATTTTTAGTGGTACGTTGCATTGCACGGGACTGGTTCAGAGCTCAAGAGTACTCCTTAGAAGTGAAAGTAACTAGTTTAGAGTCCACATCATTTAAATGGACTATTCACAAGCTATTCTGAATCATTTACGCCAATTTAGTGAGTTTCTAATCATCTGTCACTGCTTACATCCCCTTCAAGGTCAAATTAGTTCAAAGGTTGAAAAGCGTCAAGTCCGTTTTGGAAGAAAAACGTCTTGTTCAGTGTCATTTTCATGCAAATTGACTATTCATAAGAAATTTTGCATCAGTTACGCCTAGTGCCTGCTTCATCATCTGTTATTGCTTACACCCCCTTCAAGGTCAAATAAGGTCAAATTTCGAAAAAGGTCATTTCCATGTAATACGCAAACCACTTAGTTTAGTGTCCATATCATTCAAATTGACTATTCCTTAACCATTCTGCATCATTTACTCCAAGTAAGTTTGCTTCTTCAATTGTTATTGCTTACCCCCTTTCAAGGTAAAAAAGGTCACAGTTCGAGAAAGGTTAAGCCCGTATCGGACGCAAGTCAAATAATTCGGTGTTTAGAAATAATTCTCATTTAGAAATATCGAATTGAAAAACGTATCTGTAGTCGATATTCGACACAGAGTTATCACTGAGGTCACGCAAGGTCAAATAAAGGTCATTGAAGGTTAAAAAAGTTCATAGAAGGTCTAACCTGGTAAAAATGAACCTCGAAGGCTGGAAGAAAATATCCTGGGACAGTTCATGAGCAAATGATGCAAAAGCAAAGAGTCTGGAGCATTCACTTGAAAACGGGTACAGGCGCCCAAATGACCCCAACATGTCTCCACTCTTGAGGTCATAACTCCGTGACCTTGAAGGGAAGGAACAATTATTTGCAAGATGTCCGCAATGAATGCGTCAGAGGCTATACAACATTTCAAGACTCTAACTTAAGAAGCTCGTTTTCAATTCTTGAAAAACCTGAGGGGGGTTGCAACACCCCTCTGTACGTGTAAGGGTTAAAAACCCCTATGGCGTTGACGGTAAAGAAATTGGTCCATGGCTACCCTCTTAAATTCGGACATTCCGTCGTCACTGGCATTAATCATACCGTGAGTTATTATGGTACAGCTCCATAGTGACACCTAGTGTCATATTTCAGAAGTAAGAAGTAGCATATTTAGTGCGAAAGCCATATTTTTTATTACTTTACCTAAAATATTATTTCCAGAGGTAAGAATGCTTTCACACGAATTTACAAATTTCACTGTGCTGCGGGTCAAGGACACCGTTCAAAAACTAGGTCACGAGGTCATGACGTTAATTTTGCAGAAATATAAAAATCGAAGATAGTCAAATTGAAATATGCTAAATGGTGAATGAAAATGTAAAATATCGTTACAATCATTAAAAAATGGCAGAACTATAGGCTTTCAAAACAATGCCTGCATGGTGGCCCCGAAAAATGCCGGAGGCTATATCTGCCCTACCAAATTTTCAAATAATTTTTGACGCCATGGTTAGATTCTACACCTTTGAAAACCCCTTGGCACCAATTTTGGAGAGAATAAAAAACAGAAGGGTTTTGTTTTACGAAATTTTTTGGTCGATTTATGGTGGAATGACCCAGCTGAGCCACATAGACTCGGGCTGAGCCCGACATTAGGTCGGGGGATGACAACTTGCCCGAGCGGTAGAGCCCGGTCTTGCTTGATCATGGGCTCTTTCCAGGCGCAGCGGAGCCGGACCCGGGCTGAGCCCATGTACTCGGGCTCTGCCCAGTCAAAGCCCAGCATATATCGGGCAGAGCCCAGCCAAATTGCTGGCTGTGTGTAGTCTCCTCGGGCCCCTTGTGGGCTCACCGGGCTCATATGGTTTTCTGGGTTCCTGTGGTCTGCCCGGCCCCTTTGGTGTGCCCAGGCCCTCTGTGGTCTGTCTGGGCCCCTTGTGGTCCAAGAATATCGTACAGAAACTGAAGCTGTTGTGTTAGTCGCTTATTTGCAGGAGTTACTTATTTTTTAGCAGTTTCGTGCCCCAGGTGGTGTATCCGTGCTTCCTGTTGCCGAAACCGGCCCCCTGCCATGCTTGCGGGGCCCCTGTGGTTTTCCCGGGTAACGCGCGGCCGGTCCCATGCCTCCTGGAACATTTGGGGAGAGATGGATGGGGCGTGAGAAATGTTAAGGCCCCCATTCCTTTTGTACTGATCCTATACGATGATTGTAAAGGGAAATAAGCAGTACCACCTATTCATAGTACCCCTTGAACGGTACCCAGTATTGTAAAATGTCATTGAACTGGCATGGTGAATGGATCAGAAAACGGTGTCTTGATCATGCAACATAAATATCAGTAGGTTCGATTTCCCTACTGATAAAGGAATTTCGCACTTCGATCTCTGCCTTCCATTTGTATCAAATTATTAGTGATAATGCGATTTCGTTCCAGGTGTAAATGTTAAAATGGTTGGACAGTATAAACATGAGTCGGGTGCACAAAAGCGTAAAACAAAGAATATTCAAAACTGAGAGGCTGCTCTGGCAAAACTACCCAAACTTCCTTCATTTTTCAGGTAACATATGAATCTAGAATCGTCTTGCTTATTTTGCAAACTGTTATAAAATGACCCGGATCATATTTGCATTTAATCTCTAGCAACGTATGCGTCCATTTAACACGCGCCCCGCTGGGGTCCCTTGCATGACGCGCCCCGCTGGGGTCCCATGCATGACGCGCCCCGCTGGGGGGGCGTTTTTCGCCACCTCGGTATCTCGTTCCCCTCGAAAGCTAAAGGAAAATTACGGGGGGTGTTCGAAAGCTCTTGCTAGACGAAGAGAATTTATAAGAATAATTTTTATGTCAGGTCAATGTTGAGGTCAGCATAGGTCAAAGAATGCTCCATAGGCTTACAACAGAGCAGTGTACGTTTCCCTCTCTAGATCTGCCCTCAGGGGAGCTAGAGCAAATATTTATGCATCATTGGATTCCTCTCATCGCGGCGAATAGAATGATGTATAATATGACCTTGCTAGGTCAAATAGTCAAAATGACCTGACCTCGACCTAGGTCAGGGTCACAGAGTGACCTGGTATGGTCATGTTGCATATCAATCGACTCCCTGTGACAATATAAACACAATGCAAGCAAAATGGGAGCTTTATCTAAATTCAGTGAGAAGTTATTTGCAAAAGAATCACTCTCTGCTTCCGTGACCTGATATGACCTTTGAGACGTCAGATGCTCAAAAACTCAATTTAATGGTCAAGATCGTGGTAAGAATAGACAGTTTGAGGATTTTCAGCCTTATCTATCCAGTATTTTCTGAAAGCTAGTTCATTCTATTTTTCACCATAGACTTATAATGGGGTGACCAAAAAATTGACCCCACCTTAGGTCACCAATATCGAAATTCCGAGATAGCAGATTTGTAGACCCTAACAACCTTATCATATTGTGGAAGTTTCCAACTGATCGGTTTGCTAATGTTCCCTGGGCGCTGCTTCAAACTCGTAATTTTAGGTTTTGAGGTCGGGTCACTTGATCCTGAATAGCTCCTTGACCTGACATGACCTTAACTCGAAAATTTTGTCAGATGTGTAAAATGGATTAGGGATAAGGTACCGTAAGTTTCGTTGCTCTGCGTCTCTTCATTTTTGAGCTATCTGGGAAAACCAGGAGGGGGGCGAATTTCGCCCCCAGCGGGGCGCTTGTTAAAGTAGTTCATATCACTACAATTGACTATGCAAGCTACCTTCATTTATCGACCGCAAAAATAAAAACCCCAATTTAAAACTAACTCGGAAAAGTGCAATGTATATAGTTTCCAGCAAAACGGTGAAGTAAGGTTGTAATTCCAATCCTTCTTTTCCTGATCATTGCCATCCTCGGCCACGCCATCAGCCGGATCCCGTTTGCTAAAAGACCCTCCAGCATCCATCCCTCCTGCGTCGTCCGCGTCTGATCCCGTTGTACCTCCGGAGGAGAGCATCCGCGTGGACGACGAAGACGGTAAGTAGACACCTACTTGTCCAATATCCTTACATACTCTGGCAGCTTGTTCAAAAGATTGCGTCTTCTGACTACTTTTTGGGCTAAATAGTGCAAATTATGAACAGTGATGAATAGCGCGCTAAAAATTGTTATTTAACCTTTGCAGTCATTTTTCGACAAAAAACGATCAAAAATACGTTTTTTTCGATCACATTTTTATTGAAAAAATACGGGCCCCCCTCATGTACGGGCCTACTTTCGAGCCGGGTGCCCCCAATCGAAAACATAAAGTTGCGCCCCTGATGAGTGGGCTTATTTCATCCCGCTTCTTATAGCTGCCATGAGCATACCTCTATCTAGAATGCCCATTTTTTATAAGGCGATGCTGGTCATTACCTGAAGTAAGCTTGCATCATAAGCAAGCCACATTTCATATGGTGTTTTTAGTATCACTTTCTGCTCAATTATTAAGATAGCTGAGGCTACTGTTGCTGCATCCACCTGTTCAATGTGGTTTTGGGTGAAACCAAAGCTTTTTACAGGATAAATTGGCTTAAAACATGTATTTGAAACAGCTTTAAAGTAAATAAATGTTGTGCATAGTCACTAATAATTTTTCCATGATACCTCGCTTTCCTGGGCTTCATAAGCAATTTCTTCCACAAACCGGGCTTCTAAAATCAGCACCAGACCGAGCATGCAAAATTGCCTGAAACTCACACCTCTAGTGACAACCCTTTCCCCTGCCACCGCTTGTGTGCTCAAGAACCGAGCGTGCTCAAGAAAGAAATTTTCACCAATCATGCAAGCTGCTCCGACAAGTGCAAAATCTGGATGTAAAAGAATATGGATGTAATAAGCACTGACGGTTGTATGCTCGAGCACAAGCCCTCAGAATCATTTAGGAAATATGAAAAATGAGTCATAGTGTAGCCAGACTTAGAGTTCAGCTTTACACAAATGCCTTTTAGAATGTATTGCTTAAAAAACGGATGTCGTGACAACGATCCTGGGACCTCTAAGCTAAAAGTAATGCTGACAGTACAACAAAACTAGACCAGTATTTGTACGACAGAATTCTCTATTTTAGCCAAACACTAGCTTTTCACTAACAATGAAAAATTCGGTTAAGTATTTTAATCGGTTATTTGTATAGTCTTGTTATTTATTTTACTCTTCTATTTGACTGCAGGTAAAATGTTATATATATATATATAACATTTTACCATCCATCAATGCACAGATCAGCACACACACATCCATGGCACTATGGGGGAATTAGGCAGGTTGTATTGTTGATGATGTCAAATTGACTCCTAAACTTGTATCTGTTTCATTTAGTTAGGGAACTGTATTGAATGATGTGTGCAAAGTGAATGCTAACTGGTATATGTAATAATGATAGTGTTTAACGTAACAATAGCAAAATGAATCTTCGTACTGTAAGTGTTAATTCTGCCAGTCACACGCCTCGCAATGTGCTCAATGTTTTCCAAATGCGATTTATTTATCTTGGAACTCAATCGACCGGCGACAGTTTTTTTACATGTTATCTTGAATAATGAATCAACTAATAGATTCGAAACGTCGATTTATTGTGACTTTATGAACTTTGGTGAGCTCATCAACTCAATTCCGTCCAATATTAAATTAACGATCAACAAAATACTAAGACTTCAAAAGAAACTGGTGAAAGCAAAGAACGCAACAATCTTCAATGGAATATGCTTAAATGAAAATATTTTGCCCAGATATACAGATTTAAAGCTACACGACCGACGGGTGAAGAAGCAGGCGTTCACTGAAGAGTTTCGTCGGGACCTTGTAAAACACCAACTTGAAAAGAAGCAGAAAATTGTGAAGCAGCTGAAAAGTAAGTTACCTGAGCTCATTAATACTGTAAAAGAAAGCGACATTGACGATGATGTAAAGGATCGTATATTGACTAATCTTGACGAAAAGGCTGAAAACTTCCATCACGCGTGTAAGATAAAAATAGCAAATAAGCTATCAAGGATTTACGGTGGAAGCTTTAACATACCTGAACAAAAGCAAGGCTACTTGAACCTGTCTTCAGTTGAACTTACCGAGGCACAGCATACGCTTCTCAATTTAGGTTTAAACTGTCACGTTCAGTCCAAACGGAACGTTATAAACAAGCAAACAGAACTTGAATTACTTTATCAGGACATCCTAAAACTAGAAAACGAGAACAAAGTGACAGTAAATCCCAACCTCAAAGGAGAACTTATTGGAGAAGGATGTAAACTAAGAGGATCTTCAGAAAGTAAAATATTGACGAAGGAGCTACGCGAAGCGGCTAAACAACTACGAGAACACGATCGTATCATAGTTCGGAGAGCCGATAAGTCTTCAATATTTGTTATTTTAGACAAAGAAGATTACACAGCAAAGTTAAATAGTCTCCTCTCAGACAGTGCAAAATTTCAGAAGATTAGGCGCGACCCCACCAAGGAGCATAAGGCAAGAGTCAATCGGATAATAGCAAGTGCAAATGCAGTAAAAGGTGACGTTCATTTTGCTAGAATCGAGGGGGAATACTCGCCTGGTTACTTATACGGGACTGTTAAAACACATAAGACTGGAAACCCTTTACGACCCATTATATCGCAAGTCTGCACATCCACATACAAGCTAGCCAAAAGACTTAACAACCTACTTAAACCATTCTTACCATCCAAGTTCATCGTAAACTCATCTGCAGAGTTTTTAGACCGGATAAGAACAAAAAAACCGCAGGGCGAACTTGTCTCGATTGATGTCGAGAGCCTATTTACGAACGTACCAGTAAGAGAAATCATAGATATAATAAAACATGAAGTTTACAATAGACAAAGCAACGGACTCAAACCACTGGCACTCTCGCCCTCAATTCTGGAAAAACTGCTTCTCGCATGTACCACAGACTCGCCTTTTCGAGGTCCAGATGGATCCCTGTACCAACAAAAAGATGGGGTGGCCATGGGCTCACCGCTCGGACCACTCCTTGCAAACTTTTACATGGCCCACCTGGAAAACGTTGTGTTCTCAGATCCTGAGATATACCCGTCAATGCTCTACCGATATGTTGATGACATGTGCTTAGAAGTACGAAACCAACAACACCTCGAAACTATTATTAAGGCACTAGAACAAAACTCGGTACTTAAGTTTACCTACGAAAAAAACAGCCACAACTGCCTGCCTTTTTTAGACATACTCATCGAGGCTACCCCCAACTCATATGTTACAAGTGTCTATAGAAAACCAACTAACATCGGTCATACACTTAACGCTAAAAGTGAGTGCCCAGCTAGATACAAGAAAAACGCTTTGAGAGCCTTCATCCGACGGGCTATAAAAACCAGCTCCACTTATGAACTGCTACACCAGGAATTTTGTAGACTTAAACAGCTGCTGGTTAACAATGGTTATACCAACACTGAGATTGATCAAGAAATTCGTAAACAACTTGATATGGATAAGGGAGAAAAAACATCCGAACAAAAAACAATTCATGATTTGTTCTATCGAAACTTCATGAACACAGAGCATAAAACTGATGAAAAGATCTTAAAGGACATCATAAAAAAGAACGTTAAGCCTAAGGACGACAAGGAAGTGAAAGTCCACATATACTACCAAAACAGCAAATCTAAACACTTCATTATGCGAAACAATCCAATCAAAACAAAGACACTGAACCGCACCAATGTAGTATACCAATTCGTATGCCCACACGAGGATTGCAGGCCTCGTAACACTTGCTACATTGGTGCCACCACCACCACCCTTTCACGACGCCTCACCATACACGCCAAAGAAGGGGGACCCAGGGATCACATGGCCAACACACACAACACACAAGTCACACACAAAATGCTAGCAGAAAACACATTCATCATTGACACTCACAACGATCCATACAGACTCTTCTTTAAAGAAGCACTTTACATCCACAGACATAAACCATCCATCAATGCACAGATCAGCACACACACATCCATGGCACTATGGGGGAATTAGGCAGGTTGTATTGTTGATGATGTCAAATTGACTCCTAAACTTGTATCTGTTTCATTTAGTTAGGGAACTGTATTGAATGATGTGTGCAAAGTGAATGCTAACTGGTATATGTAATAATGATAGTGTTTAACGTAACAATAGCAAAATGAATCTTCGTACTGTAAGTGTTAATTCTGCCAGTCACACGCCTCGCAATGTGCTCAATGTTTTCCAAATGCGATTTATTTATCTTGGAACTCAATCGACCGGCGACAGTTTTTTTACATGTTATCTTGAATAATGAATCAACTAATAGATTCGAAACGTCGATTTATTGTGACTTTATGAACTTTGGTGAGCTCATCAACTCAATTCCGTCCAATATTAAATTAACGATCAACAAAATACTAAGACTTCAAAAGAAACTGGTGAAAGCAAAGAACGCAACAATCTTCAATGGAATATGCTTAAATGAAAATATTTTGCCCAGATATACAGATTATATATATATATATATATATATATATATATATATATATATATATATATATACATATACATATATAGTATTAGTATTATTGTATTATATTATGCTATTATACATATACCTCCACTAGTTAATTCGAACGAGGCATGTACAGTAATACAACATCGGACTGAATTAAAAAGCAAAGTTTACAGTCATTATACCGATCTAGTAACACGTGTACTAGTGCTAAATAAGTAGTTATCGTTAGTATTTTAGCTGAAGTCAAGTAAAAAATAGAATAAGAAGAACGTAAATGTACAAATCACCGATTAAGATACTTAAGCGAATTTTTGGCTATTAACAAAAAGCTAGTGTTTGGCTATAATAGAAAAGTTTGTTACACAATTATTAGCCCAGTTTTATTGTATTGTCGGCATTACTGTTAGGTTAGAGGTACCAAGATCGTTGTTGTCACGACATCCTTTTGTGACAATTCACGTTAAAAGGCATTTGTGTGCAGCTCAATTCGAGGTCTGGCTACACCATGGCTGAATTTATTTATATTAACTACATGATTTTGATAAAGGGCTGTGCCCGAATGTACAATCTTCAATGTTTTTTTTACATCTGCTTTCGAGGGGACAGGCCAGTGAACACCTTATCAACTTATCAGCATGCTCCTCGCCGCAGCATTCCAAAAGATATTAACGTTTGAAAAAAAACTGAGTGATTAAAACAAATAAACCCCCCAATCGGGAATCCTGGATCCGCCTATTACCGGCGGTAACGATGAATGGCGCTGGGAGTGTCCGAGGCACCGGCAGGGAGAGGGGTACGGTTTGAGACCTTACCTCCAATGTCGAGTCTGGTTGGCTGGCTCCACGGTTAGTAGAGACACTACTGGCCCTTCGTCCCCGGTGCAAACCCGACATCGCCTCAGAGCCACGCGGCCCGATCACGTGACCAGGTCACGTGACCCAAAAATACACCAATCATAATCGCCGTTCGCGCCAAGAACCACACACGTTGAAGGTTAGCAAAAGTACCGCCCGTAGTAATGATCGAACCCGCGATACTGCGATTAAGAGCCCGCTGCTCTACCGACTGAGCCAACCGAGTTCGCACCAAGGGGAGTCTGCCACAGCCCAAAAAATTAAAAACTCATCACATAATGGGTCTACCAAGTTCTACAACTTATATTCCGGTATTTTCCATATCGACGACCTAAGGTTAAGTAAGAGACATGACCTCTCTATTGGAAAAATATGGGGAAATTGTTTAAACTGAATACCTTAGTAATGGATGGTGATGTAGCATTTATTTTAACGACATTATGTTCGCCTTATCTCTGCGGTTCTAGTCAGATGCATTTTTATATAATTTGACCTTAACCTGACCGCAGGTCAACTCGAATCCTAGATTTGACCGGATTTGACCTAGAAAGGTCAGATTATATATAATTCGATTCGGATTGCTACGAGGATTCCGTTTGCCTATATATTTTTGCTCTATTTTTACTAGTTCAAATCAATGACGAAAAACCTTCATCGGCATGTTATCTCTGGTTTATCAAAATGTGTTGAAATAGAACCAGAATATTATTTCAAGGCATATTTCCGTTTCGTTGTTAATAAATGCAGTTTGTGTGCGTAGAAGGTGACTCCAGGGGAGTCGTCGAGACTACAGGGAGTCTCGACAATTTGCTTCCACTTATCTCCAATAAACTGAAAAGTTTCGGTCTTGGTTGCCTTACGCATAGGCGTAGGAACCGGGGGAGCCAGGGGGCCACTGGCCCCCCCCCACTTTTCTGGGATGGGCCCCCGCAACGGAGATAAGAATATCAACAACTTTAATATCAAGCAAGAAACTCAAACTGGCCCGATAGCTTGCCCCGGAACCCCGTTAAACTTACCGGTGCCCCTAAACTAAGTTGAGGTTCTATGAGTTGATTTTAAGGTCCCCTAAGCTTCTCAGGGGCCCTGAACTGGCCTCTGAACCCATACGAGCTAATCTGGGCCCTTTGAGCTGAAATGAGCGCCCCTGAGATGGTTTGGGCAGAATGAACTGTTCTTGGATGCCTAAACTGAGCTAGGAGCCATAACCTTAAACAGGGCCCCGTGAGTTGGCCAGAACCTATATCCACCGACCTGGGGGCCCCTGAGCTGAGCTGGGACCGTAAAGTCAATATTGTCCCTTGAGCTTATCTGGATCCCCTGTGACGCACAGAAGACCCTAAACTTATCTGATACCCCTGCACAGGAATAGGGTCCATGCTCTGAAATTCTGTTATAAGCTTTAATTGAAACCCTCAACTGTTCTGAAACCCCAAATATGCCGACAAGGGGCCCCTGGATGATCCGGGCCCTTCAGTTTATCTGGTTATCAGAGCTAATATGGCCCCTGTGTTGAACTGAGGGCCCCTGAGATGGTCTGGGACCCCTATAAGGCTTTACAGCCACTGACCGGGCGGCCGTGAGCTTGAATGGGCCCCTTTAAGGGTGCGTTACCCTCGACACATGCACCACACGACATGACCCGTCAGAACTAATACCCTGTTTCCCCAACAACAGATGTCAGGTCATTCGTTCATTCATTTCGATACACAGACCGCCCACGTGACACGTTGGTTGTAAACCGTAGTACGCCTCCGCATTCCACGCTTTACGACCCTTCAGGTAAACAAGAACCGCTGCGAGCAAGGTCAGACGGGTCGCAGTAACAGGTGCTCTCGCAGGGGCGGGCCCAGTATTTGTCCGAGAGCAGACTGCTAAAACCTTTGTCTTGATTTCTCTAAATAAGAAAGCAGTTGCAGCTCGCACAACTGTCACCTGGGATGGACCAAAGCTAGCCAAATGACATTTCAAGCATGGCTGTGGATTGGCTACGCTCTTTGCGTCAGTTAGCAGCTAGTTAGTTGTAGGATCCTCGACTACTTCGTCCACTGTCGTGACCAAACCTTGTGGACCCACTTTCTTCCTCCCAAACTAAGCTAGTCCTTTTCCATCCTGGTAAGTATATCAGAAATATTTCCGTAATATCCTTGTTTACTGTTTTCCGTGAGAACCTCAGGGAAATTTAACGACTTCTTCCATCCCGAAAAAATATAAAAAAACGTCGTCCACCCATTCACATAACATACCCTCTTCATGCGGAGGGCCCTAACTTTGTAAACATATGGTGTCTTCTTTTGAAAGCTATCGTTTTTCAGCATTATTGCTCGGCCCGCCTTGCGTCGGTGGTGCGTCATTTTCCGTGCGTGTGTAAACACACACACGCACATACACATGACACATGGGCCGGGTGCCCGCATTTGTGATCGCCTTGGGGTTTTCTTAGAGATTCCCCGCCCCGTGGCGGTCACGGAAAGGGGCGTGCGTTCGTACGGGACTCACTGACTTGCTCACCCACCGAACCCTGAGGCGCGCAGCTCCATGTGTTTACCAAAGTATTTATTATGGAACATTGTTCTGATGCTCGGAGATGGGGGGGCGTTGTATCCCTCGATCATGTGCGGAGTTTTCCTCACTGTGATCGAGAAGTTTTTCTGATCATAGGGTAGTTTGTGTTGTAATCGACAAAACACGTGTTCTGTCTCAATCCCGTCCAGACGCTTTCTGACCACATCAGTTCGATATAAACCAAAGGCTTTGTAATGTATTAGAAGCAGTTTCTTTAGGTATGGGCCCTGACCAGTATCGAAAGATGGTCTCCGAAACATATGAGACCGTCCATAAAGTACGGAAGGAAAAACAAGGGGGAGCGGGAAGTCAGCAACCGTTTTTTTAGACGTTACAACAGGGCGTAAGCAAGTATTACCATGAGGGGGGGTTAAAATTATAAGAATACATGTAACGTAATTTATGGATAGGCCCTCAGCTCTGACTTAGAATTAACACGCGCATTGACGGGGGTCTGAGCCACCTTCGCATTGACTGGGGGGCGGGTACCCGCCCCCCTAAGATCTCGAGAACCACGGTAGGTAGCGAAAAACGGTAAACGGTGTTGGGCTGCCCATCCACTTCTCCATTGAAAACATTTGAACCATTTTTTTGTCAGGTCACATTTAAGGTCACGAGAGGTCAAAACATGCCCGTCATAGGGATAACATGTAAATTCAGTTTTTCGGCCATGAAATCTGAACAAGTAAAGATAGAGCAAAACGACTTAAACCATATGAATCCTCTTAGCAAGCCGAATCGAATGATATATAATTTGAACTTGCTAGGTCAAATCAAGGATTTGACCTGACCTGAGGTCAGGTCAGGGTCAAATTATATAAAATGCATATCATTAGAACCGCAAAGCCCAGGCGAGTCTAATGCAGCTAAAATAAATGCTCTATCACCATTCGTTACTGAGTTATTCCGTAAAAACCATTTTCCCCATGTATTTCCAATGGAGAGGTCATGCCTCGTACCTGACCTTAGGTCATCGATATCAAAAATACCAGAACATATTTTAGAGAACTCGGTGTGGCCATTATGTGATGTGAGTTTCAATCGGATAAGTTCACCCTGCTCCGACTTATGCTATCTTAAACTGTTTTTGAGGTTGGGTCACTTGACCTGTACTGGTGACCTGACCTGAGATGACCTAACCATAAAATTTTCACAGAAGTTGTAAAAATGATGAGGGAAAAGGTACACCAAGTATGGCGGCGCTACGCGCCGCCGTTTTTCTGCTGTCTCCGAAAAACCCGAGGGGGGCGGGTACGCGCCCCCCCGTCAATGCGCGTGTTAAGACTGATGTGATTCAATGGAGTCCACACATCATCACCATTGGATTTTGGAATTGTTTGTGTGACCTTTTTATGAGGAGAGGAACCGTGAGAGATTCGTGTGAATACGTGTGCTAACGTCCAAATAACCCCTCACATGCCTCCAGTCATGAGTCAGTAGTTCCCTGATGTTAGGAGCTAAAGGTACGTGTGTGCAAAACACGCGCAATAAATGTTCCATAGTCCGCATAGATTTTCAAGACCTGAACGACGATCCTGGAAATATTCGGAAAGTATTAGTGGGTGATGCAACACCACCTCCCTGCAAAATTTCAGTGGGGTGTCATTAGCCATTTCAAGGAGTATCGTAATCATTTCAGGGAAAGCCGTAGTTCAATTGGGCGAGAAAGTACCCTCTTTCTGGAAATTCACAGTTCCAAAAATGACTTTTATGGAGTTTAAAGGATAAAGAAAACACGTTACTGTGTCAGTGGACCAAAATATATGTATACATCACAGCAAAAAAGCAGAATAAACTGATATTTTGCTAACAAACTGCAAAGTGGCAACATCAGCAGCAAATAATTGCATCGGGCTCCACGCCCCGAGAGTAAAGAGGGTTTACCGGTCGAAAATTCGGAACATTGAATGCGATAAAGCTGATGGACTAAGGAACGAGACACCCAAGTCATCACATGGCTGCCCCAAAGTGGGAGGATCATACGCAGATCCAGGGGAGCAAAGAGGGGCACATGCCCCCTCTATCGGCCCTCGGAGCCCCCTGAAATGGCCATGGCGCCCCCTGAAAGGTTGATGGCACCCCCTGAAATGTGATGATGATGATTGTTCCGGCCGTCGAATAAAGATATCCACATGGGGGGGCGCTTCGTTAAAGTCGCCCCAATCGCCGAAGGAAGCTCTGGCGATTCCGGTTTGGATGACAGCCGATTTGTGGCGAGGACCCGCGCCGTTGCACCGTCCCCGCCGTCCAGGTCCCACCTGGCTCCCTCTCGGGACCGGAGGTGGCTGTCTTCGGGACCGTTTTCGGGATGATTTCCCGGACTTGGATACCCGCATTGCAACCTCGATCAGCTTGGGTGATCCAAGGCATAGGCGTTGGCCGTCAGCCCAGTCTTTTCGGTAGTCGGTTTGGTCCACTGAGTGGAGATGCATTCGTGAGTCTGTCGGTCCTGTTTTTATGCAAGTAACTAGATATTTCGGGTACGAATTAGTGGCCATCATTATATTATTATATTGTAGTGTGACATTTTTCTACGTATTGTGCGATGAATAAATTATCTCCACCCGCTATGCACGAGATATGCACAAACACCAAAAATAACAATATCTTTAGAAACCAGCTTCAGGGAGGTTCCATGACGGGAGTATCATAAAGAATATTCTTCCAATATTTTTCCGATCATAAAAAATTAATCGCAGAGACAAATCTAAAACAAGTGCGGCAAACTCGACAATTGAATCAAAACTGACCTCAGTCCTTCCATTTTCATTTCAAGAAAAACGTGACGTCTTTAACAAGACTCCCCCTGAAATGTCGCTTTCCGTCCCCCAGGATGCAAAAATCGGTGCCAACCGATAGGATTTTGCGCCCAACTGATGGGTTTTGCCGGTCAAAAGTGGCAGCCCCTGGTCGAAATGCCGCCCCTCGGGAAGCTGCCCGCCCCCCCTTCCGATCGGTAATCCTGGATCCGCCTACGGAGGAGGATACCCCTAGTCACCAGCCTCGGTGATAACAGGTGCTGGCAGAATAGGATACAGAAGTCTGACTCGCACAATTGCTTGCCTTTCCGTATGAGAAGTGTACTACGGGGACACACTAGTTGAGTTAATCGCTGCGCTGAAGTCGTCGTCGCTAGCACTCTGCTCACAGGACAATCGCTGCTTTCTTTTCCCCTGAAAGATCTTGTCACTCCAGCCCGTGGTGGCCAGAAATGGGTCTTACTGATATTGGTAGAGCCTGGTGTTCTGCCGTTTGTATTCCGCTGAACGGAAAGTGTCGTCCTTGATAATGGCGATGGAGGCACAATGATCTAAATCCTGGAATGCTTAGTACAGTGTGACACCCAGGCGCCCTGAGTTTCCTTCACTTTTTCCCCTTCATTTTTTTCTAACTCACTTTTCCAAACACTTTTCCTGGGGATTTTTTTAGCATAATTCAATAATCCTAGTATATATAAAACCATCTAGTGTGGAAGGAAAGACAAATTTGATGAAAAATGCGCGAGTAAGGGCTAGTAAGGGCTGTAACCGAGTTTCAACTAACTCCCACAATATTATAGCGTTTGGACTTTCTACTCGCCTTCCATATTTGCAAGCGTGAGTTTTACACTCACTATCCCAATGCAAAACCAGTTTTGAGACACTGCAGAATGGAGTGCTGCGAAATCCTAAAGATTATCAACATACTGAACGCGTCTTTTTTCTGAGTGTCACCTTCCCACTCTGCTCTTTGTCAGCAAAAGTATTCCATCAAGCAGTCGTCGGAAGTTCCACTTGTAGTGTATTCCGTGGACGCCATGGATCAAAATCTATTCACATTTAAACTTGCGCTGGTAACAGTGGCATCTCCATAAAGTCCGGATCTTCCGGCTGCTGGTAAGGTTGTATTTTAGACCTTTCTCGCTGTCGGAAGTTTTGCCCTGCTGAGGGAGGATGATGAGCAACAAATGAAGAAGGCTTCCATAGATCTTAGCTGACCCCGGAGGATAATTTTTGGGGTTTTCACTCGTTGGAACCGATCTCTCGCGGCGGCTTTTGCTTCTAGTGATCATAGACCAATCAATTTCTAGGTGTCCCCTAAAATCGATTATTTGGGTACCTAAAAGGTATGAAAAGGATTCGGGCGGGTCAATTCGGCATAAACCTCCCTCAGGATCGTTCCCTGTTACCCGTCTCTCCTTGATATTGCACACAGCTCACATCGGTAAAAACGCCGTCTTGGGTCAACTAGGCCATTTGACCCAAATCAGGTACAAAGTAGCTCAGCCTATTCTTCATTTGTACTTTAAATGTGTTAATAATGGTCTATTCTGTCAATATTATTTCGAAAACACACCCCGTAGCTTTCTGGTACGATTTTTTTAGCTGCAACTATGCAAAATTTATTTCATGCTGATTTCTCGAACGCGGACAGTGACCTGATTAAGACCAAATTTTGATCGGATGTCCAAAATAAACCATATCATGGAAAATTTGCGGGGCGCTCATTTTTAAACAAACATAGGCAAAATATGAAGCCACATCGATTTTAACACGCGCATTGACGGGGGCGGGTACCCGCCCCCTCGGGTTTTTCGGAGATAGTAGAAAAACGGTGGCGCGTAGCGCCGCCGTACTTAGTATACCTTTTCCCTCATCATTTTTACAATTTCTGTGAAAGTTTAAAGGTTAGGTCATCTCAGGTCAGGTCACCAGTACAGGTCAAGTGACCCGACCTCAAAAAAAGTTTAAGATAGCATAAGTCGGAGCAGGGTGAACTTATTTGATTGAAACTCATATCACATAATGGCCCCACCGAGTTCTCTAAAATATGTTCCGGCATTTTTGATATCGATGACCTAAGGTCAGGTACGACGCATGACCTCTCCATTGGAAATACATGGGAAAAATTGTTTTTACGGAATAACTCAATAACGGATGGTGATAGAGCATTTATTTTAGCTGCATTAGACTCGCCTGGGCTTTGCAGTTCTAATGATATGCATTTTATATAATTTGACCCTGACCTGACCTCAGGTCAGGTCAAATCCTTGATTTGACCTAGCAAAGTCAAATTGTATATCATTCGATTCGGCTTGCTAAGAGGATTCATGTAGTTCAAGTCGTTTTGCTCTATCTTTACTTGTTCAGATGTAATGCCCGAAAAACTGAATTTTACATGTTATCCCTATGACGGGCATGTTTTGACCTCTCGTGACCTTAAATGTGACCTGACAAAAAAATGATCCAAATGTTTTCGATGGAGAAGTGGATGGGCAGCCCAACGCCGTTTACCGTTTTTCGCTACCTACCGTGGTTCTCGAGATCTTAGGGGGTGGCGGGTACCCGCCCCCCCCGTCAATGCGAAGGTGGCTCAGACCCCCGTCAATGCGCGTGTTAAAAAACACCAATGCAGCAACATTTCATATGTTAGTAGACTCATGAAGGCTCATATTGTCCAGTTGCAGAACAATGTGCGCTATCCAGCTTCGGCCAGGCAGGCCGAAACTGGCCAGAAAGTGAGGGGACCATAGACCTTCAGCCTCCAACTCTGGCACTACATTTTCCACTGCAAAACTGAAAGCTAACCAGATTCTGGCCTATTTTTGCTGCCAATTAATCACACTGAAAAATTTACTGTGCCCAAAAATCCATTAAAAACGAAATAAACATTTTTGCTGGAAGTGAAATTGCCTGGTCTCACCTGAGGCACATTTTGTGAAAAACAGCCTGTTAGTTACCCTCACTGGTCCACAAGAGGAGGTAAGACTTGAAAGAAAGGACGTGCTTGAAATGCGGTCATGAGACGGAGTGAGCTAGCGAGCGATAGGAAGGAAGTGAACGCAGGACTGCATTTCCCAAATGACGACTTTGTGTTGAATCTTCTTTGTATGTCATGAAGATTTATCTCCACTCCGTCGGATCTATGGGACCAATTGGAGCAAGGATCACATCGGCAGGTCCATAATTTCCGGTATTGTTGCATAGGCAAAAAAACTGCATCCATGATTGTGACAATGTAGGGTCTGCACATAATTGACTGTTTTTTGGTCCAAAAACATGTGGTAGCCATCGGCTTAGTATGATGCTCAGTACCCCTGATCATGCTGTGTATGCTTTATTAGTTAATCATATATTTGGGATATTACAGCAATCGTAATATAAAAAATATAGGTAGAATTCGCAAAGCCCCATTAATGTTTTAATGAGACCTCTTAGCAGGGGTGTAGCCAAGGAGGGGGCAGCAGGGACAGCTGCCCCCTTTAGGGCCCGAAGGGCCCCCTGAGGATACGGACCGCGCGAAGCGCGGCTCGCTTCCACTATGACCTGTGGCCAAATTTGAAATTTCATACCAGACAGCGCACTCTCAAGCCCTCTTCAGCACTCTATTCTGTAACAAGCAGGGCCCTTGTTACCCATCAGGGCTCTTGTGGCGCTGTCGCAGGGAATTCGAGCGAAATCCTGGCTACGGCCCTGCCTCTTAGTAAATACAAATGTGTGATAACTGAGAAGTGTTGCTCCAATTTTTTTCCTCCTGCCTTATTTCAAATTGCTTTATTTTATTCATTTTGTGTTTTATAGCACAACAATAATACATGGTTGCTTGGATTTAAAACATCAGTCCCACTAAAATATTCGAATTTTGTTATGGGCTACACTTCGACTGCTTTCGATGAAAACATCACCCCCTTAGCGATGCTCCCCTGTAGAGATAAACGCTCCCGTCGGACCTTTTGTCCCCCTCTCTGTCTCCTCGGTCGGTTAGCCATTCTAAAATTCCCGAGTATTTTTTCTGGGGGACGTTTGCAAGCCCGAATTAGCTATTTTCGTCTAATTACCACGATATTATTTCACAAGACAAGTAGCTATTTCTCTTGTTAATGGAATACAGAAGTTACCGAAATATCATCAATCATGATTGACAATCGGTCGGATGAAGTCTGATGCTTTCGTCTCAGTTTGGAAATTGTAAGAGCACTGATCATGGTTTTTGAGAGACAACAAATTGTTAGGCGGACTTAAAATGATAAAACATCAGCAGCTAGATTTCACTTCTTGGTACGAGCAGGTGCGATGCACCGTTTTAGATTCTTGGAAGTTTTTCCAAGACAGAAGTGTAGATTTAATTATAAAATTTGAAAACTGTTTTATACAACTTAAAAAAACTTTTTCGCCGAGCCTTTTTAATTTTTATTTTGTATGGGAATGGTATGGAAGAGATAGCCACAAAACTTTGTTGTTTTCGTTTTCTCGATCTTTACCCTGGACACATCATTGTAGCTCACCTCTCGCTCGTCTAGACCATCGATCCAATAAGAAAACACCTTGCGGAGATGACTGAATGTTGGGGTGGTAAAAACTGAACCAGTTTTGATGACCGGGATGATGTAATATTAATTAGGGTGAATCCCATTGTTTTTTTACAATTCCTTAATATCCTCATTTCAAATATTTGATTCGACAACACGGTAGTCAAAGTTCATGCAAACTCTATGGCTGTGGCGGATCCAGAGGGGAGGGCAAAAAATATTTACCCCCCCAAACGGACAAGCTCGGGTAGAACTATGTTGTGCCTTCCCCTCCCCCCCACAAAGTCATCGACCTCCTTTTGCCTCGACTCCGCTTGAGTTCATAACCGAGATTTGTGTTCCCTTAACTCTAAACTTCAAACAGAACCAGTCAACTTCAGTGTAAGCATTGGGCCGTGGATAGCAAAAACAAGCATCTTGTGCGCATATTTTTCACCCCGTGATGGTTTTTTGCCTTTCGTTCTGGGCATTCCCAAAAGCTACGGTCAAATTATATTGCGGCAACATTTTTCACTGTGTGAGGTTTTTTTGTTTGTTGCGACTTTGCCTTGCCCCCCCTCCAACCGACCGGCTAGATCCGGCACTGCCCAATGGAGACGTCCTTATCCACTCAGCAGGGCCTCAGCAGCCGGATCCCGTCCTCAGTCGGCTGCCACGTGACTGGCGCGCGCCCGAGGCGCAGAGGAACCGGTCACGCCGGTAAACAGGTGTCCGTGTGCCAGTGGCGTAGCCAAGGGGTGATCAGGCTATAGGCTCTACTTTTGTTCAATATTTCCTATCCAAATTTTTGAATATATTTACTTTGGCTTCTAACTGCAGTTTCTCTGCTATCAACCACCTTGAAGTATTTCTTGTAATGCCACTACTCCTGTCCCATTCACCAAATCATGAATGAACAGACCTGGCTCAGCGGCGACTCATGCGAATCTGGTACTGCCAGCGCCATCTATTGGGAAAGTTTTATAAAACTTGAAATAACTTTTTCGCCGAGCCTTTTTTGGTTTTGATTCTGCATGGAAATTGTATAGGGGAGATAGCCGCAAAACTCTGTTGTTTCCGTTTTTCCGATTTTTACCCTGAATTTTTGGAAAACGCTTTCAAATTTCAGCTTCTAATATCTTTCTTATAAAGCAAAAATTCAAAAAAGTACAACAACAGAGTTGTGGAGACTGGCTCCTAGAACATAGGCCCACTCACACTGTTTCAATGATTATATTATGTAAAAAGTTATTCAAACTTTAAGTTTGAGAAATTTGAAAAAGAAAGTCAAATTGTACAAAAACCAGAAATGCGTCACGCTTGAAATATCCACTGCCGTAAAGATACACCTATTGTCTACTTTTGGTGAAAAAATCACGACGATGGCCACCTTACTTTACGAGATATTTCACGAAATATGCTCCCATAGGGTTAACATTGATAACGCACCCTTAAGATGTTCTGACAGTGGTGTAGCCAGGGAAGGGGGGTCTCAGGGGTCCGCGGGCCCCCATGGGCTGACCTTATGCACTAAAAACACAAAAATTGATTTCGGGGGCCCCTGAGCTTGGTCTCGGGGAGGGGGCCTCCCCGAGCTTGGTCTCAGGAAGCCCCCGATAATCGGTATCGAGGGCTCCAGAGTACCAAATATTGATCTTGGGGACCCCTGTGCTCAGTCTCAGGGGGGTCCCGAGCTTGGCCTCAGGGCCCCCGAGCTTGGTCTCAGGGCCCCTTCCCCCGAGCTCGGTCTCACGGGCCTTTCGATCTTGGTCTCACGGGCCTTTCGATTTTGGTCTCAGGGGCCCCTGAGCTTGGGCTCAGGGGTCCTGAGCTTTGTGTCTGGGGGCCCTCCGAGCTTGGTCTCAGGGAGCCTCCGAGCTTAGTCTCAGGGGACCCCCGAGCTTGGTCTCAGGGAGCTCCCGAGCTTGGTTTCAGGAGGCCCTTTGAGTTTGGTCTCAGGGCCCCTGAGCTTGGTCTCAGGGGCCCCCGAGCTTGGTGTCAGGGAACCCTCCGAGCTTGGTCTCAGATAACCCCGAGCTTGGTCTCAGGGGACCCCCGAGCTTGGTCTCAGGGAGCTCCCGAGCTTGGTCTCAGGGGGCCCTTCGAGTTTGGTCTCAGCCCCCGAGCTTTGTGTCTGGGGGCCCTCCGAGCTTGGTCTCAGGGAGCTTCCGAGCTTAGTCTCAGGGGACCCCCGAGCTTGGTCTCAGGGAGCTCCCGAGCTTGGTTTCAGGAGGCCCTTTGAGTTTGGTCTCAGGGCCCCCGAGCTTGGTCTCAGGGGCCCCCGAGCTTGGTGTCAGGGAACCCTCCGAGCTTGGTCTCAGATAACCCCGAGCTTGGTCTCAGGGGACCCCCGAGCTTGGTCTCAGGGAGCTCCCGAGCTTGGTCTCAGGGGGCCCTTCGAGTTTGGTCTCAGCCCCCGAGCTTTGTGTCTGGGGGCCCTCCGAGCTTGGTCTCAGGGAGCTCCCGGAGCTTAGTCTCAGGGGACCCTGAGCTTGGTCTCAGGGGCCCCCGAACTTGGTGTCAGGGAGCCCTCCAGGCTTGGTCTCAGATAACCCCGAGCTTGGTCTCAGGGCCCCCGAGCTTGGTCTCAGGGGGACCCCCGAGCATGGTCTCAGGGATGCCCCCAAGCTTGGTCTCAGGCCCCCTCTCCCCGAGCTTAGTGTCAAGGGCCCTCGAGCTTGGTCTCAGGGGGGCATCCGAGGGCATCTGATTCATAAGGCTGACCGTATGCACTGGAAAACACGAGCATTGGTCTCGGGGGGGGCCTGATCTTGTTCTCAGGGGGCCACCGAGCTTGGTCTCAGCGCCCCCGAGCTTTGTCTCAGGGGCCCCGAGCTCGGTGTCAGGGGCCCTCCGAGCTTGGTCTCAGGGGAACGCCCGAGCTTGGTCTCAGGGGACCCCCAAGCTTGGTATCAGGGGCCCCTGATCATCGGTATCGAGGGCTCCAGGGTACCGAACATTGATCTCGGGACCCCCTGAGTTCGGACTCACGGAACTTTCGATCTTGGTCTCACGGGCCTTTCGATTTTGGTCTCAGGGTGCCCCAGAGCTTGGTCTCAGGGCCCCACGAGCGTGGTCTCAGGCGACCCCTGAACTTGGACTCAGGGGCCCCGAGCTTGGTCTCACGGGCCTTCCGAGCTTGGTCTCAGGGGACCCCGATCATTGGTATCGAGGGCTCTGGAATACCGAATATTGATCTCGGGGGTCCGTGAGCTTGGTCTCAGGGGCCCCCTGATCTTGGTCTCAGGGGACAACCGAGCTTGGTCTTAGGGAGGGGGCAAGCTTGGTCTCATGGGCCTTTCGATGTTTGGTCTCATGGGCCTTTCGATCTTGGTCTCACGGGGTCTCGAGCTTGGTCTCAGGGAACCCCCGAGCTTGGTGTCAGGGGGCTCTCGAGCTTGGTCTCAGGGAGCATCCGAGCTTGGTCTAGTCCAGGGGTTCAGGGCCCCCTCGGGGTGCACCCGACTATTGATATCGAGGAACTCATGAGTGAGGCACGAGCATTGGCCTCATGAGACCCAGAGTTTAGTCCCAGGGGCCCCCAGGCCTGGGTTCAGGACCCCCGAGCATCGGCATCGAGGGGCTCCAGAGCACCGAGTATTAGTCTCGGGGGGGCTCGAAATATTGATCTTGAGGGCCCCGGAACATCGGTGTCGAGTTACTCCTGAGAAAAGCGCGAGCATGGGTCTAAGGGTGCCCCTGAGCCTGATCTAAGTGGGACCCCGAGCTTAGTCTTAGGACGCCCCGGGCATCAGCATCAAGGGGCTCCGGAGTATTGGTCTAGGGGAGCAATTATTTTAGGGGCCTCCAAATGGTGATTTCAGAGGGCCCCCGAAAGTGTGGATGCAGTGGTCTAGCCAAGGGGGCCCTAGGCGTCCGCAGACCCCCACCCTTTGTGCCAATCTGAACCACTGCAAAGGATTCTCTGATCACGGGACCCCCAGAGTCAGTCTCAGGGGCCCCTGAAGATTCGTTTTCAGGGCGTCCCGAGTCGGCCTCACGGCCCCCGCCCTGAGAGTCGGTCTCAAGGCCCCCGAAAGTAGATTTTAGGGGCCCCAGAGGGTTGGTCTCAGGGGCCCCAAAATTCGGTATCAGGGGCCGCGGGAGTCTGTCTCAGGGGAGGGGGCCGAGCTAGTCTCAGGGCCCCCCAGAGAGTGGTTCTCAGGGCCCTGCAACATAGTCTATTTTAGGGGGGCCCTGAGAGTCAGTCTCAGAGAACCCCAAGAGTCGGCCAAGGGGACCCCAAGAGTCTGTCTTAGGGGACCCCGAGATTCGGTCTCGGGGGTCCCCCTGAGAGTCTGTCTCAGAGAACCCCAAGAGTCAGTCTCAGATCACCCCAAGAGTCGGTCTCAGGGGGCCCTCATAGTCTCACGGGCTTTTCTCTCAGGAGTCAATATTTAGTTTCGGGTGGCCCCGAGAGTTAATCCGGGGGTCCGAGAGTTAGTCTAATTTGATCCGCAGAGTGCTGGTTTCAGGGGGCCCCAGAGGGGGTAATTTTGGGGGCCCTCGAGATTTAGCCTCAGGCTGTGCCCCCCCCGAGTTTTGGTATAAGCGGCCCCGAGAGTCAATCTCAGGGAGCACCCAAAAGTTAGTCTCAGAGGGCTCCCGGTTGTGAGTCTCAGAGACATCCGAGAGTTAATCTCGGGGTTCTGAGTGTAATTTCCAGAGGTGCTGCCGAGTTTTGGTCTCACGGGCCCGGAGTTAGCCTTAGGCCCGCGAGAGCTAATCTGGAGCCTCCGAGTCAGTCTCAGGAACGCCAAAGACTCAGTCTCAGAGGTGATTCCACCCCCCCCCGGGGTGTTTGTCTCAGGGGCGCCCTAGAGTAAGTCTCAGAGGGCTGTCGGAAGTCATTTCCAGCCCCCTCCCCCACCCCAAAGACAGCCTCAGGGGACCTCAATAGCTAATCTGGATGACCACGATAGTCAGTCTCAGCCCCTCCCCCTCCAGAGCAAATCTGGGGGCCCAATAATTAGTCTCAGAGGTGCTGCCGATAACTAATCTCAGGAGCCCCGAGAGATTCTCAGGGCCCCCCAGTTTTGATCAAGAGGCGCCGTGAATCGGTCTCCGAGACCCCCTGAGATCTAATCGGGAGAGCGGCCGAAAATTAGTTTTGTGAGCGCCGCCAAGTGTTGGTCTTAGGTGGCCCCAGAGCTCAAATAAAAAATTTCAAAATCATATGCCTCGGAAAAAATATACCTACCCCTATTGCGTACTAAAAAAGCACAAATTGAACATGTCGATCAGGCACCATTATCGAAGGAAAGGCAAACATTAATCTAATTTTACCATAAGAGAAAATCGAACGGGGAATTTGGCACTTTAGTCAATTTTTGATATATTAGCTTAACACCAATAAATACATTCCTAAATATTCTGAAATAAACAACTTTCCAATATTTTCGTAGGAAACCAGACAAACAAGGGTAATGACAGAAATTGATAAGCATAATCCCAAAAAGAAAAATAGGTATGAAAGGTTGAAAATTACAATAACATAGTGAGCCAAGGCGATAGATATCTTGGGCGCCTTTTGTCTTGGTAATTTGCTCGTTTAAAAGATAGCAAGGGTAAGAAAGTAACTGGATCTCAACAGGATCTGTCGACGGAATAGAGGTTATGTAACGTTCGGGACACACTACCATATTCCTTGTATCTTTATTCCTTTTTTCGTTTCTTTGGAAATTTCCTGATTAAAGAGTTCATGGATTCGACACCGGGATATAATTGCTAATCATTTCCCGTAGAAGATCATTTCTTCGTACTCAAAACGACTGACCTCCAATAACTTCATGTCTGATTACCCGAGCGAATTGAGGTAGACTCAGGTTTAAAATCATGCGCGCATCAACAGTGAACTTCCCGAAATATGGCTCAAAGCTGTTATTATAGCCACGCTACCATATAAGGTGTGGGTCATCCTTAATATTTGGTGACCTTAGTTTACCAACACTTGGTCGGATCGAAAAAACAAGCTATAAACAAAATAAGAATGAATGCCTAAAAAGGCACAACAAAATTTCCTTCGTGTGAGTGTTATAATGTTAAAATACTATACAAAAGATATAGGAGATGGGCCCGGTTACTAAGGGGGACCCCTGGCCTGGGGCCCCCCGACGGTAGTCGGACCCCTCCTTGGCCGAATCCTGGCTATGCCACTGTGTTCTGAGACTCTATATCAGCCACCCTGGGACCACCTAAGCCTAGCTGGGGCCCTGAGCTAATCTGGGTACCGCTGTGCTTAACTGGGGCCTTTGATCTGGTATGGGGGCCCTGAACTGTTCTAGCATCATTTAGCTAAGCTGGGATTCGTGAGCTTGAACAAGTCCCTTGAGCTGTTTTGAGACCCTACATAAGTCGACCTGGGGACCTCCTAGCTGAAACGGGCCCCTAAGCTAATCTGGCACCCTGTGCGAATCTGGAACTCCCGCGTGATGAGCTTCTAGGGGTGCTGTGCTTATGTAGGGTCCCTTGATAAGCTGGTCCCGAGGCTAATGCACTTGTCTAGGCCCTTGAGCTGACTGGTCTGGGTTCCTGAGCCATGGTTTGGACCTTGGGGCCCTCCAAGATAATTTAGTGGTCCCTGGGCGCCATAGGCATAGGAACCGGAGGTCAGGGAGATACTGCCCCCCCTTTGAGGTGGACCCCCGCAACGAATATACAACTATCAGCAACTGTAATATAGAACAAGAAACCCAAACGGGCCCGATAGCTTGTCAGGGAACGTTCAAGTTCGGTAGTACGCTGCCTGCAAGCCCCTGGAGGAGGAGCGCCTCGTAAAAAAGCCAAGGCACCTACTACCCGAGTGTTTCCAAATGAGTCCCGAGCACTGGGCCCAATCAAACTCCATCCCAATCCCAACACAAAATATGAATCGGACAGGGACCCCGCACAAAATGCCGAGCAACAGTCGTCCCTGAGCCATCGAAAGGCGCGACGTCTTTCGATGCCAGGGCTATATGGCGTCGCCAACTCTTTCCCTGTTGGAGGGGTTTCTTGGGAGTCAAATTGCTCCTTGCACAAGGACTCTGCTGTGCCTTAAACCCGAGTTGGTCGCGTGGAAAGCAAGGTTGCTAACCACTATAACACCATGTCCACACCTCCTCGGCATCACAAAGCTGGCCATCAAGTACCTACATTGCACTTGCAGCCATACTGGAACTGCATTTTAGGCATCGAAATATAGATAGGCATATTTATTGTGATCAGGCTTCACCTAAATCAATCTCTTATGATGGCAAGAAGAGATCTGTAATAACATAAATAAATGTTCCCATTTTCGTCATTGAATAAGCAAATACAAGTTGATTAGGCATAACGAAGTGAGGCTATTTGGTATCAAAGCATTGTCTGTAGTTTTCTTAACAGTTCATAATTTTGTAAATGTGATGAAAAGGGCCTAAACATCTCTAAATATAAAAACGCGCTCGTGGTAAAAATGATTGAAATCCTCCAAAAAAGCTTAAAAATGTAATTCGTATTTGAAATGGGTCCTGGTAAAAAAAACAAAAATGTTTTTTTTTGCGTTTTACTATGATTTATTAGATCATAATAGGTACAACTCGAAATCATAGGGCAAAATTTAATTTCTCAATTTTCCATATATTGACATCCTTGTCTGCATGCGTGCCTTATTGACACCAAACTAGCCAACTAATTTTTTTATAATTATGGGCCCCGTGGACTGGGGCCCCCCCTTGAGGTGGGCCCCCTCTAAGGTTGGCCCCCCACTTTTCAAACCGTTCCTACGCCCCTGGCCTTACGTATACACCTATCTTATAAATGGTGACTTTCTGTTTAACATCCCAGACGTGCGCAATTCCTTGAAAATTGTCAGAATTAGCGTTTTCAGTTTATCTATTTAGTATTATTTGTTTGTTGAATATACTGAAGCTCATGAGAATCATTGGCGGACGCAAGGGGGAATTTTGACCATGACCCCACCAAAAGCGCTGGAAGGGGGCTAAACTATTTTTTGTCCCCCAAAGGCCGGATAAATTTTCGAAAAAAAGTGTTTACACTAGGTCTGTCGAGCAATTAGACATTCCCTTCCACCCTCCCGCAACTCACTGCCCACCCCCCTGAATTTCGGGTCTGCGTCCGCCCCTGATATGAATGCATGGACGTGGCGCTGCCGTGAACGAGCCGGCCGCTGATTGGTGGAGGTCGGCCGGTCCGGCGCCCGAGGCGGGCCGAGCACGTGACCCTGTGCGGTCAGAGCCGGGCGGGCGGTGCCCGCTGTGTCATTAGAGCTGAATCGTCTGGCAGGTAAGGGTCGGTCCGAGTGGCTCAGTACATGCCAGTCACCAAAATTACAAATTCCCCTGTCCTGTCTGCTTACTCGTACCCTCTCACAAACCGATAATTTCAGAGGAGAGGCCAGGCCGAAGCTTTGCTCCTCTCCTCATACGTCGCACCCCGACAGGCTTGGCATGTTGGGCCGTACCTTTGCACTTTTCGTAGCAGCTTGCATGATCGGTTTAACCCTTGCCCCGGTGGCGGGTACGAGCCACCTTCGCCCTGGTGGGGGGCTAAAAAAGACCCCCCACGATCTCAAAAACTAAGGTAGCTAGAAAAAGCGCAAAACGGCAATCGAAAGCTCTTCGAAAATGATATCGAAAATACTTCGGTCATTTTTCTTTTCAGGTCAATATCAAGGTCACCAGAGGTCAAAATAGGTCAAAATCGCTAATATGAGGTGTACTAAGAAAACCTCATATATCTCAGAAACTATGATAGCTAGACAAATTTTTCCAACACCATTCGAAAGCTCTTGAGGTGCACTTTCATTACAGTGGAATTCATTTTCGTGTCAGGTCAAAGCCTAGGGAGCTACAGGTCACTAGATATTGGGCATATTCTTGGGGATGTCCATAGCCACCCATGCATAAGGGCGTTTACTTTTTCGATAATAGCTTCCAAACAAAACAAGATACAGCCATAGTTTATGCACCATTGCAATCCTCTCGTCAATACAAATCGGATGGTATATGATATTGCTATGCCAGGTCAAATTTAAGAATTTGACCTGACCCAGGTCAACGGTCTGACCCAACTTGACCTGGTATAGTCATGATGTATATCATTTGCCTTCCAGTGACTATACAAACACTTTGGTGACAAAATAAAAGCTCTATCTTATTTTATTCAAAATTTATAGAGAAAAACACCAAAAAATGCTTATTTGACCTAAGGTGACCTTTTAAAGGTCACAAGTCAAAAATTTTGGTATCAGCTCCAGAAATGGGCTAAGAGCAGGTCGCAACCAATGTTTGAAGTTGATTCCATCCATACTTAATGAGAAAAGCTCATTTCGTGATTTTCCCATGTATTGACAATGGGGAGGTCATGCTCTGCACATGACCTTAGGTCACCAATATCAAAAATCCCGGAACAAATGTTGTAGCTCCTGGTGGGCCCAATATGTGGTATGAGTTTGAACTTGATCGATTAACCCTTCTTTTAGTTATGCGGTCCTAAGTATTTTTTGAGGTGAGGTCACTTCACCTGGCCTGGTGACCTGACCTGATATGTCCTTGAGCCAAAATTTTTAGGAAAGATGTAAAAATGATGAAGGAACAGCTAGACCAAGTTTGGCGGCGCTGCGCGCCGCCGTTTTTTGGTCACTTCGGAAAAACCCGAGAAGGGTCTAAAAAGACCCCCAC
Organism: Lepas anatifera; assembly: GCA_034440635.1. Lineage (NCBI taxonomy): Eukaryota > Metazoa > Arthropoda > Thecostraca > Lepadidae > Lepas > Lepas anatifera. The sequence continues at coordinate 15,369 of JAOTON010000131.1, read as the reverse complement.
CCGGGCGAAGGTTAACCGTACCGTTCTTGAGCACCCAAGCGGTGGGGGAGGGGTTCTTACCTTGCCTGCCACCCAACAAAATTCTAAACGGGGAGGGGACTTTGATCGTTGTATTCAAATACTGAAAATTACAGAAAGTACGAATTTCAGTTATTAATTAGACTGCTACACAAATTTCAGTGTCATAAGTACAGTCCACTAATTTTCGGTTCAAGTTGCATTAAAGGGAGATACGCGAAAAAATTATTATTGTGGTTTCTTGCTATTTGAAAAATCTTGATAATGAAGCTATCAATTATTTTTGTATCTTCGGCAAAATTTTGGGAGGCCACTCACTTATTATCGAAATAGATTAACAGCTTCGATAAAATGCCCATCACTTACCCATGCTCATACCCATCACTTACCTTTCGAAAACTATTTAAAGTTAAAAAGTAATGTTTTTTTATATTACAAATGTCTGTTCTCCTGTATTTGTACTTGAATTAATTTTAAAAGCTTTTAAAAACTACAAAATGAATTAAGTTTGCCCTAAAAACGGAAAAAACATAATTACCCAAGTCTTCAGCGGTTTCGTACCGCGGGTCTTGAGTCATTTTCTGCTTCAGCCCCAGGATGACAAAACTTTTGCGTCAGATAGGTCACGTGACCCCGGTTTGAGAATTCCTAGGCTTCTGATTGGTTAATTGTGATTTCTTTTAAGCCCTATATTTCTGCTTCAAAAGAGTTTTGGAATGTTGTTTTTCTAAGGTAATTTTTTTCTGTAGTAGTCCAAAGTTCGAAATCACTATTTAGGATAGATATGACCTAATTCTTAGAGAAATTGATAGCCTTAGCCGTGTGTACGTCATATACATCGATATGAGGTGTACCGGTAAAGTCGTCTAGAAATGTTGACTTTGAGAGCAATTTTAAGGCATTTGCAGGCCGAATTCGCAAAAATGAGAATAGGACTTCTGAAACAACTTTTGTAACCTTTTCATATAGCCAATAAAAAATTTTTCGCGTATCTCCCTTTAAACTATCGGTTGTCTGTATAACCCGCCTAATAATCGCTGGTGACGATTATGCTCGATTATGCTTGCATATACGATTTTTCTTAGATAATGTTTAATGTTCCTTTAAGTTACTGATCCAATCTCCTGGCCTTTAACTTTTTTATAACAAGCTTAATGCCTTTGTTTTGCTTTCAAGTATTCTCATCGCAGTTGTAGAAATCGAAGTTTTTCTATTTTCCAAGAGATACCAAGCTGAAAAGGAAATGGCTGACAACTATCAGGTAAGTTGTAACAGGTAAGTTAGGTCAGTAGCACAATGATCAGCTAAGTCGGTAACATGAATGCTTCCAATTCGACACGAATAGGTAGTGAGGACCCGGCGCGTGACTTCACCCGACCTCATAGCAGGCTTAAGGCGTCATGGTAAGTATAGAGTTCCTGGTGGAGAAACCCTAGTTATTTTTAACAATTGTATGAGTTATGCCTTATAGATATTTACGCGAAAGAAGACATTGGAGTTTTGTATAGGTACTTATGCAGACTTTACGAAAGTCTTTCAACATGATTCCAAAGACATGGAATCGTCAATACAGGGTCAAGAGATGTGAATATCTCCATCTTGCTATCGTGAGCCTGTGTCTGAGCGAGTCATGTGGCGATATACTGCTGCCCATGCTCGATCAGACCGGTATTCACTAGCGAGAAAAATCGTCTAATTTCGCCAATCAAGTTATGTGAAAAGTAGCGTAACTAGAGAGAATACAAAGTGTGACAACATTGTAACCATAAGCGAATGCATTTACGTTTGTGAGATGGTGACTTAGTGACTGGGAATCTGTGCTTGCCCTTCAACTGTGCCATCGATTTTCATTTGAAAAAAGATAGTGACGGCTTTCAGGCAGACGATAATTTAGCGACATGGTCAAAAATCTGGCGACTGCAATTTAATCCTGTAATATGTTTTGTCATCTCATTTGCGCTGCGCAAATCCATGCCACGTATGCACCTGGTGAATGGTACACCGATGAACGGTGAACAGAGGTAAAGGAACTCTGGTGTCATGCTTGACGCCAGCATGACCTTTTTCTGAACTTTTTTGCCTTATGAGAGTCGAGAGATGACGTATTATAGAAATAAAATAATTTCAATGTCTGTAGAGAAGACAACGATTCGGTAAAAATCGCACAACTTTCTCGTCCTCAGCTGAGACACCTGTTCCAAACGGCAAAAAATGGCGTACAGCTCTGGGGTAAAAATGGATCCTTCGTAACGTTGATTAAAAACTTCTCAACATCGTCACCAACAAATGCACACCCTGTGCCATTGTCACTTTTGCATACGTCTGTATAGAAAGAGACGTGGTTTTTTAACGGCTCCGAACGCAAGTCCATAAATAACTGGCGCGTAGATTCTGGGGAAAAACTTTTGCTTTGTTCGAGTAGGTCTGTGTTCGTGTTAACTGCCGAGATGAACTATGGTTCAAAAACCGCTGTTTCATATGGTTCTTTACGGCCGATGTCAATACAAGCCTCTGCCAGCCAGGCACGGACTCTCACTCCCGGGTGACTGGTTGCAACACGCGAGTCACGTCTGACGGAGGTGGGCGTCGCCAAAAATTTTTTTGACATGTGGGGTGTGTTGGTGACTGATTTTAATGGTGTAACGCAAAGTGAGCATCTTACGGCGTATTTGAAGCGGTATTTCGTTAATTTCCACTAGCATGCTTATTAGGGGGAAGTTCGGAACGCTCCTGTTACTATTCTGATACTGTGATGATGGACAATATCGGGAATCTTTTTCGCGGACTAAGGCGCGGCCTCATACACAACACAGCCGTGGTCGATCTTCGAATGAATAAGTGATCTGTATAGCATCAGAAGCATTTGTCTACCCGCACTGTATCTCATCCTCGTCAACACCTTCAAGTATTTTCAGCGTATCGAAACATTTTTGCGGAGCTCCTTCAGGTGTGGCGCATGAAGTTTATCGAGTGTGACCCAGAGAAATCTTGTTTCCGCTACAACGTCGATCGGACTACCACGAATTTACAACATCGGGTCATCAGGCTCCACGTCTATTAAAGAAGTGCACATACCTACTTGGTTTTTTTACTTGAAGATTTCAGTCCATTACGTGTGCTCCAGTGCTGCAATGTGTTGAGGCCAGGCTGCAGCTGCCTCTGCGCAGTTGCTGTAGTAGACGCTGTCACCCATATTGTGAAGTCGTCAAGGGAAAAGTACCTGACGTATGTTTGCGAGAAGAGTTTCTGCAATACCATCGATCATAATCGCAAACAAGGCTATGGAGATTACAGAACCGTGGGTTATGCCGCTCTGTTGCTGATACTAATCCGATACGACTGAGTTTACGCACAATCTAAAATACCTATTTTTCAGAAAATCAAAAGTAAACCATCCCATATGTCCTCGCACGCCGAGTCCAAAGAGCTTCTGCAGAATACCCTTGGATAGCAGAGGCGCCCCCCAAGGAATGAAGGCGCACCCTGAAGAGGAAGGCCCTCCCGAAAATCTTGCACCCCTTCTCGAAAATGGAATCCGCCGTGTCCGAACCATGCTACCGTCCATCATCCACTAGTATGCTTACGCCGACTTCTCTTAAATACTGGCATCTCCAAAGGCTTGTAATGAAATTCAACAATCACTAACAGTTGTATCCTGGAGTCATAATAAACCCGGGCGCATTTATGAACCTTGGTGGGCGCATTTTAGATACCCTGTTCATAATTGCGCCCTTTACAAGGTTTTTGAAAAAAGCAAAACACGCAAATGTTCGATCAACTTTATACGTTATGGCTGTGCAAAATAAAAGCAAATTAATCACAAAATAAGTTTTGGGTTAAAAGCATCACCAAAGCCAACTGCATAATTTGGGGCAGACAATTTTGCTTAGAGGGGCGCATAATAACCATCTTCTCCTACTACGAAAAAAGTTACCGTCATATATGTATATACCTTCTCGTGATCTCGATTGCGGTACTAAGGATTCTTGGTAACGATTTGTTTTGATTCGAAATTTGAAATAGAAGTGATAATATTTGAAAAAGTAACGACCAAACCATTTCTTTAAAATTACAAACTTAAAACAATTTCACGAGAAATGCATCAAGTCGCTGTCAATTAAGATTGGGACCTTTTGTTGTTGGATAGTGTAAATCACGGACACATTTTGAGGCCTGTAAATTAGAATTCTGTTGATTTCGATTTATAAATTTGTTTTTTTCAACTGGTGAAAACAATTGCCGACCATTGATTACACACATCAGGTCATCAGGTCACACATCAGGTCAGGTCAAGGTCACTATCTAATCTAGCATAGTCAAGATGCACATCAATCGACTCGTAGTAGCAATTTGAAGGTAATAATATCAAAATACAAGTTTTATCGTCATTTCCTGCAAAGTTTTTTACCCAAGTTTAAAAATCTGCTTAAGTAGCACAAATGACCTCTCAGAGGCCAGGTGCAACAGGAACCACAACGTTGCAGCAGGAATCTAGAAAGGAGCCCAGGATACTACGATTTAGGGAATATGATGGTATTCTCAGCTTTATCTACACAAATACATCCCAATTTCTGTTTTCCCCATGCATTTCCAACGGAGAGGGCGTGTTCCGTACCTACCTACATGATCTTAGGTCATCGATATGAGAAATCCCGGAATATATGTAGTGGTACTCGGTAGGCCCATTATGTGGTATCAGTTTAAATCCGATAAATTCACACCTTTCGGACTTATGACATCTTAAACATTTTTGGAGGTGAAGTCACTTAACCTGCGCTGAAATTTTGGGGAAAGCTGCGGAATTGATCAAGGATAAGGTGTGCCAAGTAGGTACGGTGTCGCTTCGCGCCGCCGTTTTTATGTGCCGCAGGTAAAACCCGAGAGGGGTGTTCAAACACCCTCCACCGGAGCCAGGGTTAAAGCATGAATGTGTGAACAAGATGTTGATATCGTAGTACGATATATTTTTTACTGTAGCCGTAGCTAAAGTTCCGTAATTCCGCAGTCGATGAAATATAACGTAGCGCAATTACATAGCGTAGTTTTGGCCAAAATCGACCCGTAACTTAGCGTAATTCGGTAACGTAACGTAGCGTAGCCCATCTCTGCCGGTGCAGGGGCGGACGCAGACCCGAGTTTTTTGGGGGTGGCCAAACCCATGTCTGCCTCTCCAATTCCGGGGGGTGGGAGCGAAGATTTTTTTGCTCTACAGACCTAGTGTAAACACCTTTTTAAAAAAAATTCCGGCGTTTGGGGGCCAAAAGATAGTTTGGCCCCCTCCAGCGCTTTGGGGGACCATGGCCGGAATGGCCCCCCCCTGCTTCCGCCAATGTGCCGGTGGATAACACAGCTAGCCCTTCCATCCCTGATGAGCTGCACGCTCTTCGACTGCCCTGAGCTGCACTTTCTATCATAAGCGTCGTCACCGGGGAACTAAGTGAGGGGGCTAGCCAAACTTCAACCTGAGCTGACTACAAACTTTCCAGGTTGGGACCGAAAACTGTTCGATTTTGGGCTCCTCGTTGCCTTTCGCATCGGCTGGTTATGAAAATGTTCTGTATTCTCCCATTTTGGCTGAGATCAGAAAATCTTTTTCCATAAAGTGGGGGGCTAGGCCCCCTAGCATAGACAGATCCAGGGGCAAAGTGGGCACTTGCCCCCGATCGACCCTCGGCGCCCCCTGAAATGGTCGCGGTGCCCCCTGAAATGTTGCTTCCCTCCCCCAGGATGCGAAAATCGGCGCCCACCCCACCTGATAGGTTTTGCCGGTCAAAAGTGGCGCCCCTCTGGTCCGGATGACACTCCCGTGGGAAGGTGCCCACCCCCTCGATCGGTTATGCTGGATCCACCCATGCCCCTGCCACCCCCCCATTCTGACGCTTATGCTTTCGATCACCAAAAGGTATCCTGCCGTTCTTCAAATGCCCTGATACTGCCTATCACTCGCTTCAGGCATGTCACTTGTGGTTCAAGACTTAGCCACGAGAGGAGCTGCTGTCGACGCCGGCCGCCACATAACAGTCAGCTGTTGCTGGTTCTCAGTTTTGGTTTCCGCCGTGTGCCCGTCGCGGTGCGTAGCTGTTTGCGCTGTTGGTGTGCTGGCCCGCCAGTGGTGTGTTTCAGAAGGCTAGGAAATCCCGTGCCTGCCTCGCCGACTCCGTTTGGTGCTGGAGTATATGGACGGTATGTGGTGCACTCTCTGATGGCGGTGGATTTCATCAGTATGGTGGTGACTGGAGGGCTGAGTGTGAGTGCTTCAGCGTGGGTGTGCGCCGCGGTACTGTGGACGTCCGGAACACTGGTGCAGGCGCAGGCTGCCGGGAATCGGCCCGTGTTTGGAGACAGCGCCCCAGTGATGTACAGTTCACCGCTGCTCGATGACAGCTATAATGCATCAGCCGAGTTTAACCCCAGGGGCGTGGAGTACCTGTACTACTTGACCAATGCGTTTTTGGATGCGATTCAGCGAGATGACACGGCTGCGCTCGGTGAGTTGGATCCGGACAGGAGTTGGATAACGGTAACGCTAGCTGGAGGGCCAGAACCGGATATGGGCTTTTGGTGGGGCAGTATGGAGTGTAGAATCGCGAAAAGCATATGGCTAATTGGGAAAATCCGAGGTTTGGGGAAATGCCTTCCCCTGGGCTCGCTCTTTTGCAGGACCGACGACCTTGCTTCTTGTTCAGGCGCGACCGATGAATTTAAGGACTTTATGTTCTGAAAAATGGGGATATCTTTGGGGAAACGGATCACTGCAGTGGTGGAACTACTGTTGTTTGGGGAACGGGGCGGGTACAGTCCCAAGCAGGGGCGTGGATTTCAGAAAATTGAAATCGTTTGTGGATGCCAAAATCGGAAAGAATGCCAATAACCATCACGCAAAATTAGATAGGATGTTATCTTTGTTTTGGTCCTCGCACAGGTCTGCTGGAAGCAATAAAACTAGTTAAAGTCCTGAAAATGATAATTGAATTTAAAGGAATTTTCAACACTAACGCTAAGTTTCATTGGGGTTGCCCGGCATAGGCGGATCCAGGGGGCAAAGGGGGCACGTGCCCCCCGATCGAACCTCGGCGCCCCCTGAAATGGTCACGGTGCCCCTGAAAGGTCGATGGCGCCCCTGAAATGTCGCTCCCCCAGGATGAGAAAATCTGCGCCCACCGATAGAATGTTGCGCCCACCTGATAGGTTTTCGGGTCAAAAGTGGCGCCTACTGGTCCGGAAGGTGCCCCCCCCCGATTGGCAATTCTGGATCCGCCTATGGTGCCCGGGCACCCCCAAAGAGATATAAGTCCACACCCCTGGTCCGAAGCCCTCAAAGGCGACCAAAGGGGACAAAGTATATTTTGGCCGCGCGTAAGCTAGTTGAAAAATCTTCATTTTTCCGCCCGGGGTAACCTGGAGTTATATTTTCACAGAAAGTTTTAAGCTGTTTTCTTTTAATCCGAGGCTTTTGTGTCTGCATTGGAAACACATCACAGAAGGAAACATACTTTAACTGCCTAATTAATTCAACGATCTGTACCTTGTGCCTACTACCGTGACGGCTACACACTGGCAGCGAAACTGGAGGGGGCACCGGGGCACGGGTGCCCTCTCCCTTTATTTCAGAAATTTTAACACTAACCCTATTGCGTTGACTGGAAAGGAACTGGTTGACCCATGGTATCCCCCGCCTTAAATCCGAATCTTCCGCCGTCACTGCGGGTACCAGGGGGGCTAAGGGGCCCCAGGTCCCTTCCCCTAGATTTCAGAGTGCCAGGAGCTGCATAGCCGGAGGCTGTGGCGCGGCAATGGCGAGGAGCCCCGGGAGTGAATACCTGGATCCGCCACTGGCCCACAGTAAATATCTAATGCAGTGATTATCTCATTATAGATAAGTTAATCGGTTAGAAATTCTCTTGCCAAATGCATCTGACAAATAGGTTGAATTGGGCGTTTTAGAGCGGGGCTCACGCTCCAGTGGAGACCAACCCGAGCCAGGATTCTGTTAATTAAGGGTGGCCAAGTGGATGCCACATGTATTAACCCCTCCTCCTACCCCACAATCTCGCTGCTGAATTTGTTTTCAATCCAACCTGGCATGACGCTTGCATGACAAACTAAACTCGCAATGGTTGTAAAATCAGGTCAGCGTTATTAAATATGACAAAACGAGGATTTGCTGGACCTGATATCGAATTTTAATGGTCTTAGGTATTGCAGTCTTGTGTTTGCTTGTGTTTGAACGTTTAAGCAGGGCATTGAGATTACGCTCGTAGACGAACCACTTTTTTGTCGACATTCATCTGATAACTCCAAAGTGGTGCTTGCATGCTCGACGCTATTCCATGGGGCATGCATTGCAACCATGCATTTTCCCGAGGCGATCGCCGGGCTATGTTTGCCCATAAACACCAAGCATGGAGACTGGAAGTCAATGAAGAGCTGCTCCATCTATATTTTGTCCCCTCATTGTGTCCAACAAAGAACGCCGTTATTTCTTGCCGATGAATAATTGAGATAGCATTGCCAGGGCAAGTGATTTCTCCATCCCTTAGGCTCTATCCTCAGACCTCTAATTCTATTATTGCTGGTGAAAAACTCCCAGGAAAGAATCCACTTTCACTATCCAATGAATAAATGCAAGTGTGAGTGGTTTTATTTTGCATTTAACACGCGCATTGACGGGGACTGAGCCACCTTCGCATTGACGGGGGGCGGGTACCCGCCCCCCTAAGATCTCAAAAACCACGGTAGGTAGCGAAAAACAGTAAACGGTGTTGGGCTGCCCGTCCACTTCTCCATCGAAAACAATTGAACCATTTTTTTGTCAGGTCACATTTAAGGTCACCGGAGGTCAAAACATGCCGTCATAGGGAGAACATGTAAATTCAGTTTTTCGGCCATTACATCTGAACAAGTGAAGATAGGGCAAAACGACTTGAACCATATGAATCCTCTCAGCAAGCCGAATCGAATGATATATAATTTGACATTGCTAGGTCAAATCAAGGATTTGACCTGACCTGGAGGTCAGGTCAGGGTCAAATTATATAAAATGCATATCAATAGAACTGCAAAGCCCAGGCGAGTTTAATGCAGCTAAAATAAATGCTCTATCACCATCCGTTACTGAGTTATTCCGTAAAACCATTTTTCCCATGTATTTCCAATGGAGAGGTCATGCCTCGTACCTGACCTTAGGTCATCGATATCAAAAATACCGGAACATATTTTAGAGAACTCGGTGGGGCCATTATGTGATATGAGTTTCAATCGGATAGTTCACTCTGCTCCGGCTTATGCTATCTTAAACTTTTTTTGAGGTCAGGTCACTTGATCTGTACTGGTGACCTGACCTGAGATGATTCCATCCTTAAAATTTTCACAGAAGTTGTAAAAATGATGAGGAAAAGGTATGCTAAGTACGGCGGCGCCACGCGCCGCCGTTTTCTACATCTCCGAAAACCGGAGGGGGGGGGGTACACCGCTCCCCGTCAATGCGCGTGTTAAATCTACGAACTTAGCATTCTGACTAGGGAAGCTTTCCGTCGAAGTTCATTTGATAAGGTGCTGAAACGAAGCACTTTAGGACTACCCATGGCGGAAAATGAAAAGTAATGAGTTTGGCCTCATCACCACCGACCAATGATAAACGGAGTCAGTGAATTAGAGACGTGACGTTCAGTGGCGAATCCAGGGGGAGCCAAAAAAGCATTTGCCCCCCAAACGAACATGCTCAGAGCAAAACCATGTTTTGCCCCCAAGCGATCGGCCTCCTTTTTCCTCGACTCCGTTCTAGTTTACAAGCAAAATTTTGGCGCTTCAACTCTCAACTTCAAACAGAACCAGTCAAGTTCAGTTAAAACACGTGGGCCGTTTTTTTTTTGCTTTTCGCGCTGAAATACCCAAAATCTACCGGCAAGTCATATTGTAGCCCAATTTTTCACTCGCGTTATATTTTTGTTTTTTGTTTTTCGACTTTGGTTTGCCCCTCCCAAACCGACCAGCTAGATCCGCCACTGGTGATGTGGAAATAGCTGGTCCCGGCCCCAGTCAAAGTTTTTGGTTCCAGCCTGGTCCCGACGGGGGACGGGATCAGGCTCGGCCTGGTCCCGACGGGGACGGCAGCAGTCCCGGCCTGGTCCCGACGGGGACGGCAGCAGTCCCGGCCTGGTCCCGACGGGGACGGCAGCAGTCCCGGCCTGGTCCCGACGGGGACGGCAGCAGTCCCGGCCTGGTTCCGACGGGGACGGGATCAGTCCCGGCCTGGTCCCGACGGGGACGGCAGCAGTCCCGGCCTGGTCCCGACGGGGACGGCAGCAGTCCCGGCCTGGTCCCGACGGGGACGGGATCAGTCCCGGCCTGGTCCCGACGGGGACGGCAGCAGTCCCCGGCCTGGTCCCGACGGGGACGGCAGCAGTCCCGGCCTGGTCCCGACGGGGACGGCAGCAGTCCCGACCAGGTCCCGACGGGGATGGCAGCAGTCCCGGCCTGGTTCTGACGGGGGACGGGATCAGTCCCGGCCTGGTCCCGACGGGGACGCCAGCAGTCCCCGGCCTGGTCCTGACGGGGACGGGATCAGTCCCGGCCTGGTCCCGACGGGGACGGCAGCAGTCCTGGCCTGGTCCCGACGGGGACGGGATCAGTCCCGGCCTGGTCCCGACGGGGACGGGATCAGTCCCGGCCTGGGTCCCGACGGGGACGGCAGCAGTCGCCTGGTCCCGACGGGGACGGCAGCAGTCCCGACCTGGTCCCGACGGGGACGGCAGCAGTCCCGGCCTGGTCCCGACGGGGGACGGGATCAGTCCCGACCTGGTCCCGACGGGGACGGCAGCAGTCTGGCCTGGTCCCGGAAACCGTTCTCTCTTTATTGAGGCTGTAATTTTTGTGCATAGGAGTCACATACTAAACAATTCGATGTGCTTGCTGGGGTACATCGGGCCAAATTTGACACTTATCCCTTCTGCACGTGGTATGAGTCTAAAGAAATGGTACATAATTTACACCAACGCAGCAAAAATGTACGCGTTTCAACAGAAGTCTTCGTCAGATCATTTTAGATGCTGACGAAGACTCTGTTGAAACGCGTACATACATCTACTGTCAGTGTGAATGTGAATATCTGTCTATCGCTTGTTATACAGATGCCATGTTTTCTGCCTTAAAAAAGCTAATTGCAAAGTGAAATGAAGGGCCTGAGAGCTTTCCTCTTTGAATGAAGGTGCTTTGCTTAAAAACGTGCCTCAGTCATAGATAAAAAATGGAAAGGTCGTGTAACACATTTTGAAAACCTCTGCTTGTGCCACAGCCAATAGTTTAGGTACTAGCTCTCTATGTGACGATCTTACACAAAGTTTCTGCTCCGTAATGTGCGGGTTAATGCGAAAATCTGGGGAAATCGTCATAGGTACATTAAAATTTGTATAAAAAGTTATGAAAGAACATATTTCAAAAATAGGTACTGGATTGAAATTCGATACATATAACTTGTGCAGGAATAAAAATCGGATTTTTTGTTGGTCCCATTATAAAACAAAATTTAAATTTTTGGGGATTTTTTTCCAAATTGTATTCCAGTACATCATTGGTCAGCTCAGGGCAGTAACAAAATATATAACTTGATATTGTTTTTTTGTTCACATCTGATATAAGCAATTGTTTGCAGCCAGTTCCAAAATTATCTCAGGCAATAACTAAGAAAGCGTTGCTCCTACGTAGAACGTTCAACAATCACAGTGTGATTTCATCGCCCCAGATAGCCGCTTGAACAAACATTTCAGCGCCATCCTGAGGAGTGGGAGTTGCCTTGTTCCTCTGGTTGGCCTTTGACCTCGTCGTCAGCTGAGCCGTACGTGAGAGACGGTGACACGTCCGCGTGACCGCCGCCGGCGCGCGTGACACGCCACTTGTCTGGGGCAGTCTCTGTCAGGTGTCACGCCCCGAGTTTACCCCACCAGCTCACCGTTCTTCTGAGAGCTGGGGGTACGGAAACTCGCTGAAGTCCACCCCGGCTGGGCTTGTGAGTCACTCTGAGTCATCCTCCTGCAGACGGGCTCCGTACAATCCCACCGCCTCAAGTCCTGCTGCGCCGCTCTAACACGCTGTCGTGGCTGCGAGAAGGGTCCTCTGTATAGGCGGGTCCAGGTCACAAAAAAAATGACCCATTTACAAACTCGGTGACGATTTATCACAAAACAAGTATAGCTGACCCGACCACAAACATCAGAGGAGATTTTTCACAAAACGCCGATTCCTGATCTCTGTAAGTCCGGAGATTTTTTCTAATGGGGCCTAATACGGCATGAAAATCGCCGACGGCGGGCTCGGCGATCGACTAGCGTGGAGAGGCACTAGGGCAGAGTTTTCTCGCCACGGCCAGCCGCGCGGTGGTCATTCAGCCGAGTCAGCCGTGCGAGCGAGGTTTTCGGGAGCGCCTTATGGCGGCTGCCTCCCCCCCCCAATTTTGCCCACCCAGGGACTGCGCCTGCGGCGGCGGGGAGATGGTACCTCAGGTTCGCGCGCCATCAGCTGCTACAGTATATTTGCGACTCGCTACAGTATATTTGACATACATAGCATCTCCACTTATCCGGGCTGGCCATTCTGACTGCCGGTCGTAATGAAGATGGGAGTGACTTTAAATGACAAATTTTAAGCAAAAACACACTAGGTAGGATGGGGATGAGGATAGGACGGTTGATGGGGAAGGCAAGCGATTATCCACGGGGAGGGGCTGCCACAGGCGCCGCGCTCAACTCCGGCATGGAGTGAGGTACTGGGACTTGATGAAGGGATCCGGTGAAAAAACAGAAAACAACAAACAAACAGGGCGCTGACGATGACGGTGATGATGAATTGATGCTTCGTTCTCTACTTCGACTGGTCTCTCTTTTCATTCTTCAGCTTTTTGTCTTCGTGATTTCGCTTCTGTGTTTCACAGGTCTTATTTCTTAATAGTATCTAGTAATTTTCTTTCTTCAGTCCTCTTCGAAAGTCCTCACTTATTAGGCTCGGTTGATTAGACAAAGCTTTTAGGATTCCGTGCCTCTCCTCTGCACTTTGCGCTGGCGGAGTGGTGCAGCTGCGGGGAGATTTGGTAGGGAATCAGGCTCGTGGCCATCTTCCAGCTGTGCCCCCAGTGTCCTAAAAACCTAAAGGGTGCTGGGGGCAGAACGACACCCAGTCAAGCAGAAATTTTTCACTCACTTTTATTTATTTTTTGCTGAATTTTCCCTCTCATCTTCCATCAATGCTTACTACTATTTAATTTTAATCAACAATACTTACTACATAGCGCCGGTTCCATTCCCTCCTCTACCAACGTCCACTGGAAAAAGAGAGCAGCAGAATCGACTAAAAGACGCTAAGTTAAATTGGTACTTATGCGTTTCTTGACTTTTCTCAGAGTAAATCTTGAGATTTTCAGCTATTTTTCTAGCCAATTATACCTGTCATTCTTATATCTACTGATTTCAGTGGAACAACTGGACCGAAATTCTGGCGCGGCAAGATCTAGTGCCCCTGCCCTTACCGGAGAAATTCGGGGGACGGGTGAACACCGCCACTAAATTCCATCACTCACGTACTTGGTGAGTGGAAAATTAGACACCCCAGCCTTGTTGCTGCTAAAAAATGAGCTGGACCGCTTTGAAAGATACATTCTCTGTTAGCTGAGGGCATGACTTCTAGGCTTACGTCCTTGAAAGCGTTTTTGGTATTTGGTACCGAGAATATGCGGAAAAACCACGGGGTCATCTTTTGACTGTTAAAAGCAATTATCTTAGAATTGTATGCAAGCAGCATATTTTTTTGACATTGCATGGTAGAAAATTGACTTTAATATTTCCCAGCAAAATAATTTTTATCCATATCAGCCCTTCATTGCTGCGTCCACTTGTATAATTCAAACCACCACACACCCTCGGACGAAATTCTAGGCATAAATACGTTGATGTTTAAGTTCAACTGAAAGTGTCCATAATTTCAATTTACATTCAAACTTCACATTTTCATAATGATTTTTCGGGGGCAACATGGGAATGCATCCAGTTACCCTTCAAACACGGTACTTTTTTGTGGCATATTCATTTATGCTGGGATCACCAAATCATGTCTTTACATTCTAGTAAATAAAGGCACTTAGCTTTTCGAAAGGCTGGTTTCATATTCGTTATTGACAAAACATTGTTAATCCTCCTCCTGGTGTTTAGCTGTATAATTTTTTCTAGTCTATAATAGATTTCGAGAAAACAATTTTGTATGGAATTTTTGGAAATGCGAATTAGAGGTTACTTAATGCGACCGGCAAGGGGATTATGATCAGAAATTAATTGGTAGTTGTTTGACGTCGTGTCGCAACCCGCCAAAGTGCCTCATCTAGATTGTGGCATCGAGAAAGGGGCAAATCACTAAGAAAGGAGGCTGTAGTAGCTTCTGATTAGATATTGATAGAGCGTTAATATCACTGATATAGTTGGTGAGGAGATATAATAGGAACAGGGGAATTTGATAGGTGAAGCGAAAAGAACCTTTAGCAAGAGTCTGGAAAGAGTTTATTGCCATGAGGGGAAGTTTGTAGTTTTGCCCTAAGAAGATATAAACCGGGTATTTACTGGGCCCTAGCATTCGGGGTGTATGCGAGGTGCAGTGATTGAGGTCAGGAGTGGCCTCCAAAATTCCCGGATAGCTATAGGTATAGGTAGATAGGAGGGTGCTAATCCCGGACAGGAAAACTATACAGTGTATGCTTGTGACTAATTTTGGAACTAGGTATTGGTAATGAAAATCCTTTCATTTTTCTACCACTGCCGATCTCGGAGGCCCTCTGCAAGAGTTATTCATACGCAGCCCTGATATTTATGGGCTCAGGGGCCCTTTTAAAGTTGGTCGTGTGGGAGAGGAAAGGAGGGGCACGTTATTGGTCTAGGGAAGCTCCCCAAGAGTCTCGGGTGGCTCCTAGAGTTCTTTCCCCGAAGGTTGGTCCCAGAGGCCCTTGAAGCTTCTTCTTTATTTGTGAAATCACCAACTTCTTGAAAAAATTGGTGATTTGCATCAGTGGGTTTCAGCTTGAGAAGATTTACCTTGCTTGTTCCAAATTTTTCAATATGGGAATATCAAACAATGCTGTTTGGGGATTGATTTAAAATATTACTTTTGAAGAAAACAAAAGGAAGGATCCAACTTCAGTTCAAAACAAGGGCCTTGGGGTGTTATCACCTGAGTACCCAATGGGAATTTTTTACCCGCCATATCATTTGGAGGGAATTTTTCCACTACTCGCCATAAGACTTGAGTTGAATTTTCCACTCGACACCCGAGCGCAAAACCGTTTGGTCACTGCGCCCCCCTGACCGTGCCTGCGGCGGG